>JAZFAU010000229.1:1045000-1095311 GCA_037178615.1 Dione vanillae | reverse complement strand
AAGTTTGAAGAATTGGGAAATGAAGAAGAAGCTTTTATATGTTACAAGTATTACCTAATTAATTGTTTTATAAATGGTAACACGCCTTGGACATAAAATGCTCGCTGTTGTCTGCTACAAAGATATCATTTTCAATATTAAAAAAATTAAATTTAAAAAAAAAAGAAAAAGAGATCCTTTCGACCTTCTTGAGCCGGTTCTTCTCCGACTTCTACGGTCTTGATGGGTTAATTTTAATGAACTCGTGGTAAATAATTTGACGCTCATGAAATTAGGCTTATAATTAAATATTTTTGAATTTGTATAAAGTTTATTACCTTGGCTTTGAGAGTTGAGACGTTTGCAAAGAAATACTTGTCATTAAAAAAAAAACACAACTCATTTAATAATTCGAATAAAACTCATCCCTTTGGCTCTAAAAATTAAGACGTTTGCTTAGTTGTCATTAAAAAAAACACCCCCCCCCCCCCCTCATTGCGCAGGCGCGGACAGCAAGCTGCACATCTACACGCTGTCCGGCGCAGTGCTGTCCGAGACGCGGGCGCTGCAGCACCTCGGCGCGGTGACGTGCGCGCGCTACAGCGCCGCCGGCGACCGCCTGCTGGCCGGCGACGCGCACCGCAAGGTGCTGCTCTACGACGCCGACACGTACGAGGTGGGTGTGTGCGTGTGCGCGCTTGTGTGTGTAGTTTAGGTAGTTTTGAATTTTTTTTTGAAATATTTGTGGTGTTTGGTTAGGTTAGGTTTTTTTATACTGAGCTGATAGTAATGCTTTAATCAAAGTTATTAAATTATTTATTTGTTTTTTTAAATATTTATGATTTTTATTAGCTATGTTCAATCAGGTGTTTTTTTTTATATTTAGTGTATAGTAACACTTTAAATATGAAAAAAGAACATTTACTACCTTGTAAACACTTATACAATATATATGTGTATGTGTGTGTCCGTAGCCGGCGCACAACAAGGAGTGGGGTTTCCACTCGGCGCGCGTGAACTGCTGCGCGTTCAGCCCCAGCGGGCGGCGCGCGGCGTCCGGCTCGCTGGACACCAGCGTCATCGTGTGGAGCGCGCCGCAGCCCGCCAAGCACCTCGTGCTCAAGAGTCAGTGCTGCAGGGTCTTTTAATTGAAGCTTAAGGCGAACTTGTGTTGTTAATATTATTATTATAGTGTGACGGATGATATATCAAGTAAAGTTGTAGGATTTGTACCGCAACACAGTGCTGGTCATCAAGATTTAGTACCTTGTTCTTCGTCTTTTAATAAAAATGTTCTGAGCGTACCAGTTGAGCACAATTCACTTTGCAATGTCACGTTGAATGGAGAACGTTGGTTTATTTACAATTGTCACAGATTAGACTAAGTTTTTAGTCCTTATTTTTTCCAAGATTCATAGGAACCTAGTGTTGAGACACTCCGTCGCTCAGTCTCTGCTTTCTAACTTCTTATTTTGAATAAAATTATTTGACTTTGACTTTGTATCCCATCAGACGCGCACCCGCAAAGTCAAATAACTGGTCTGGCGTGGATCGACGAGGAGACGCTGGCCTCTGTGGGACAGGACGCCAACACTCGCATCTGGAACCTGCCTCTTGCTTAGATTGGTTATTTATATACGCTCATTTGTATTATATATACATATATTTATATATATGGATATAAAGGTCTAAAAAAAAGGGAAAAAATTGTTTTAAAGTAGGTTACAACCCCATCTAGTGGCGGCGAATGTAAGAAAATCGCACACACTCTGTATATTATATAGAAAAGTAATATTTCATATAGTACTTTGGACAATTATTTCACTATTAGGAAGAAAGTCAATTTGTTTTTTAAGAGGATTCATTAAAAAACCTTTTTTTTGCATATTGATCACAGATAAAGCAAAAATTTGTTAAGTACGTAATAAATTATGTAATCACTATGGTATGTAAACTTGAATATATTAAAATCATTTATGTTATATTTTAATTTGAATATCAATTTTAAAGAAATTTTTTCTTTAAAAAAATATGATTTCTTTTACACATTATGTTTAAAAAAGCATGTTTTATATAAATGGTTTATTTTTGACAACTCGAACTTGTACTATATGTCATATATATGTATGTATGTGTAATATAAATAAGTGGACTCAATTAAATAGCCTATGTACTAACATATTTATTTAATTTTAAGTAATTAATTCACTAACGGGCGTGAAATGCATTTTTTGCTACTTTTTTTTTATTTTATTTTTTTTAAAGTATACTTACATTTTACACAGATCTCAAAAAGTCCTCGGGATTTTTGTAAAAAGAACAATATTTTTGTGTCAAACATGATTCTTGTTTTTTTTTTTATAAACTTTATATAATTTACATTTACCCAAACAAACTAAAGAAATAAAAAAAATATAAAAAGAGCTCAAGTTTTTTTTATTTTATACATTTTGTTTTATTATTTATTTTTAAAATGGATGCCTTTCTGGTGTTTTTGAAAGTAATTTATAAATGCTAAAACAATTATTTTGCTTACATATATATGATATGTTTGTCTGTCACGGCCTAACCTAACGTTTTTGAATGTTTTTTTGACATCTAAAGCACTAAAACTTAGGTTAAGCTGAATAGTACTGAATCATTCATATCTTATTTTATAGCAGAGAAAATAATCTAAAAATGTCATATAAGACAACATATTGTTTTATTTCAAATATTATTTTAGTTTTTTTTTTATTTAGAAGCTTTTTTGTCATTAAAATTCAAACATGCAAAGGTGTAACTTTTTTATGCCTAATATATTCTACATTAATAAATTGATAATTTTATAAGTGTCATAGTATTAAATTAAATAATAAAATGTATTTGTCTTTATAAATAAATAATTAATAACTTTTTTCTGCGTAGGAATCGAATCCACAGTCAGTGCGTTTGCAGTCAAATCGAGTTAATACTATTTTCAAGCTTGTCCTATGTAACTTTAGTAAGATTAAAATTATACAGTATTTTTATACTATGTCTAGTTTCTTCTATGTATTTTTCTCGATTCTTTGTATTGTTTTGTACTAAAACTAAGTAACTAAGTATGTAAGTAATAAAAAATTGTGTACACTTGTACAGGATGTTTTATTTTTGTTATTTTGAATTATTAATTAAATTACGTAAAGGTATAAATACAAAAAGGCGGCTTTATCGTTGAGATAGAGATCTGTTCCAGGCAACTTTTGTATGAGGAGATAATAATTAAAAAATAAGATTAAAACGGGATGGGGTGTACCAAGTACATATAATATTAAAGGAAAGTTTTATAAACACGTATATATATATATATATATATATACATATATATATATATATGTATATATATATATATATATGTATATATATATATATATGTATATATATATATATATATATGTATATATATATATATGTATATATATATGTATATATATATATATATATATATATATATATATATATATATATATATATATATATATATATGTATGTATGTATGTATGTATGTATGTATATATATATATATATATATATATATATATATATATATATATATATATATATGTATATGTATATATATATATATATATATATATATATATATATATATATATATATATATATCTATATATATATATATATATATATATATATATATATATATATATATATATATATATATATGTATATGTATATGTATATGTATATGTATATGTATATGTATATGTATATGTATATATATATATATATATATATATATATATATATATACTATATATATATATATATATATATATATATATATATATATATATATATATATATATATATATATATATATATATATATATATATATATATATATATATATATATATATATATATATATATATATATATATATATATATATATATATATATATATATATATATATATATATATATATATATATATATATATATATATATATATATATATATATATATATATATATATATATATATATATATATATATATATATATATATATATACAAAGAGATATTAGTAAATATATAAACATATTTGAAACATATACAACATAACATATAACATATACAAATATATATAAAAGTTTCATTTGAAGGTACTTAGAAAGTGCGATCATAAGCTTTAAGCTTCTTTTAAAAGTTTTGTAAACTTAAAGCCTGTTTGACTGTTATCGGTAAGGAGTTCCACATAGTGGTCTGTACAGAGAAAGAATTTGTATAGAAGGAGGAGGAAGTGGTAATTTAAGGGTTAAGTTAGACTTAGAATGGAGTGAGAAATCGTGTCATTTACAAAAAACAAATCGTTCTTTGAGATGTGAAGGGGATTTTGGGAAAAAAGAACTACGCCGTCGTTGTCTGCACGTCCACATTTTGTTGAAACAACTCCAAAGAATTAAATACGAACACATTATTTAACAAAATGGCTGATTTACTACACAGGCCAGTTACAAAAGCGCACAGAGAATAAAACAAAGGTGTTTTTTTTAAATCATTATTTTATTATAAATATATTATAATACAAATGTCTTTTTCAACGCTTATCATAAATGACTAGATTAAATTCTTATTACTTAGTATAGACTGTAGTGAAACGGAATTTTTGGGTATTTTATAACTTTGACATTGTTTTTCTATATAATAGTTGAATTTGTGACAACAGTGAGTGAAGTTCAGGCTAAGGCTTTTTAACATAATGCCTAGAATTCGGAAAAAAAAAGGAATGGAGCTTTCTCTCTTTATTAGTATTACTTTCTTTAGTAATATAGAATATATTTATATCATAATGGCTGTTGAGTCAAATGTGTTTGATAATGTTTTTTTTTAATTCTATTTATTTTAAAATAAATAATAGTTGTGAAATTTTAAATGAGTTTTCATCGTTTAAATTTAAATACTAAGTTTTTTTTATTTTTTTATTCTAATTTAATATAAATGACGACAACATATTTTAATTAACGTAACAAAATTGTTATTGTAGGAGTTATGGACTATATTATGTATATAACAGCATAATACAATTCTATTTGACTTTTTTATATAAATATACAACTGTAATACAAAAAGGAAATCTTATAGGATCAGAGTATATGATAGAGTATGAAATTGTCAAAATAATTAAAAATTACATGGTTTGTCATAGCACAAAAAAATTATCTTATAAATATAAATTATATTATTAATAAAGAAACATGGACGTATATTTCATATTTGACTTAGTTGTTAGAGCTCTTGGACGGCTTTCAGTATCCAGTATTCTTAAATATATAATTATAATAACAAACGATATATATATATATATATATATATATATATATATATATATATATATATATATATATATATATATATATATATATATATATATATATATATATATATATATATATATATATATATATATATATATATATATATATATATATATATATATATATATATATATATATATATATATATATATATATATATATATATATATATATATAATATATATATATATATATATATATATAAATGCTAAACAGCATCAAGAGTCCCCCCGGCGCGCGCCATGCCGGTACGCAACATGCTTCCGCAGCGCGTCGCGCGAGCGCGACACGTGCGAGCACGCGCGGCACGCGTGCCGCCGCCCCGCGTGCGTCTCCATGTGCACGCGCAAGTTGTACTGGTTGCTTAGCCGTTTGTTGCATACAGTGCACGTGCAGGTGGCGGCGCCGCGCGGCTGCGTTGTTGTGTACTTGGCGGTTCGCTCTACGTCTGTGTGTTGGGATTCATATTAGCCTCACGCTTATAGCAGGGTTGGCAGAGGAACTGCAGGAACCGTTTTCGCCTTTTGGGGTATTGCATGTTGTGTGGCGGAACTCAACGCCGCGCTTTGTCTAGTTGCCTGAGCGAAGCAAATGGATGTAAAATCCATCCTCTCCAAGTGGGAATCGAATTCACAAACGCGTTACCTGTAAACGCGTTTGTGCATCTCTACGCCATTCTACGCCACGGAAGCCTTCATATGTTTAAATTTAGATGAAAAAGTGGTAGTTGTAGGTTCGATTCCCATTGTCGGTAAGCATTATTTACACATTCTAGCTCTGGTAACAAGGTTAGAAGCACGAAGGGGAGAGTCGGTCCCTCTGTCAACCTTGCAATATATCGGATACAATCGAAACTCTTTCCTGTCTGGCATTATGTCTTTTTCTCAATCAACGTCAATAAACAATGTATACAATCAAAACATTAAGTATTTTCATAAAAGAAACAGTCTGTTTTTAAACATCCATGCACGTTTACTTTAGTAGTATAGTTGAGAGAACTCACTCTTCCCACTCCTCTCTGCGTTTAGAACAATTTAAGGACATTTTTATTTAATTTTTTGATTACTGAAGAGTAATAATGAGATTTCTTTAAAAGTGCAATACTACACCATTTGGAAATCAATCCCATATTATTTAAATATCCAAACATATACAATTACTAACCTCCCAAAGTCGGCAAAGGTGGTCCCACATTCGGCAAGAAACTTCCTATTCGATGAGTGCTGTACAAATTCTGAACGATTTGATCCAATTTGCTTAATTTGTCCTTCTCATTTGTCCCCAACTCTCCGTGTTTTGGCTCCATTTTTTCTATTCTCTCTATTCTCTGCTCCGGTTCCAAATTTGGCGGGAATACTGGTGACGGTTCCAAGTCAATGGGCGAGGTCTGTGTGAGCGGTTCGGGAGTGGGTTGCGGCAGGCTTTGATTCTACAATATTAGAAATGATTTAAATAAGAAGTAAAGTTAGCCTTTAAGTGTTATGTACGAAAGGTAAAATATACTGTACACTATGTTGGCTTCCTAAATAAATTAATACATACACACGCATCTTCACGCTGCATCCCTATCGGGGTAGTCACAGAGTACGGAGCGCCAAACGCTGCGGTCCCTGCATGCATGTTGTGTTACGGCGTAATTGAAATTGTAATGTCGAAAGTAATATCGATTACGAAAGTTTTTTTTCAGCATAGTAGAAACTTGGAAAAGAAATCGTTTTCCCCCGAGTGGGAACTGAACTCGTGATAGTCGCGTTTACTGTAGTTTACGTTTACAGATTTCGTAAGTATCGCTTCATTTGATATATATGTATGTAAAATATATGTTTAAATATTTATTAGACATTTTGACAATATTGAAACCCTTTTTATAACTGCACGTTTCGAAATGTAAGTAATAACTGATAAAACTTTTCTAGAACAGAGAGAGAATTTGTTTTTGTTTGTTTGTAGTTTTGCAATGAAGAAATTGTTTCATGAGATATAATAAAGACTGATACAGATGTGATTACGAGGTTAACTACTAGTTACTATTTTATGTATAAACACAAAAGGAAAACTGATTTCAAAATATCGTCAATATTTTAATTTTTTCGTCAATTTTTTTAATTTTTGCGAATGCAAATGTGTAAAAATGTGCGAATATTCGCGAATACGAATGCGAATATTCCTTACATCACTACTGTATATACAAAAAAAATAATCACAGATAATACCAAAACTTCATTTTTATGGTTTTTAAAGTGTTAACCCACACTGAGGATAAGAAAATACTTAAAGAAAATGTATAAACGTTTTGAACGCAGCGGGACTCGAACCCGCGCCCTCTTGCAAACCATGCAAGCGCTCTCATCACTGACCCATGCGTTCTATATCACGCTGCGTCGAAATTCTTCAGAGCGCTGAGAGCGCTTGCACGGTTCGCAAGAGGGCGTGGATTCGAGTCCCGCTGCGTTCAAATTTATTATTACATTATCTGCATCAGTAAGCCCGGACACTTGCAGCGTGTGCGCCAAACGTAGTAACGCGGGCAAACACTTCCTAGACGCTGTCACTTCTCCAGTGTACATGAAAGTGAGGAGCAGACGCAGCTCAGCCGCCTCGCATCCCAACACTATGACTAGGGTGTTGTTTTCTGTTTCTAATTCCTGTTTAAAAGGAAATAAATAAATTATGAATATATTTATATTCATACTTACAATTTTCACTGAACTTATTTTTAATATATTTTTTTTAGCTTTTGTATTCCATTTTTAGAGTGGGCAATAATAATTTCGTGTCAATCCATTCTACGCTATTCTCCACATTCGGTAAATTTCTTTTTTAATGGTAATATTACACGTTGAGATTTAGATTTCCAGACTTTACAGATTAAAAACATTTTGTCCTCATAATTAAAAAAAACATTTTACAACAACTTACTTTGAATATCTGGGCAAAATACTGACTGCATGCGGCCAGAACAATCCGATGCGCTTTCAGCAATGCACCGCTTGCACTTAACGTAACGTCACTTAACGCACCAGTATTCAACATCCTTCCCAAAGCGCCGATCACGCTTGTCTAAAAAAAATTAAGAACACAGATTAAAAATATGATATTTAAAATATTATGTCTAATTTGATAATGACAGCAAAATTGGCGCCAACTCTGTATAGTGTAGTGTTTGTAGTAGTATGGGTAAGCATAGAATAAAATTATATTTTCTATCAAATGTATACAGATTACATAACAGTACTGCTTATTAGTAAATTATTTATTTTTTTTTATAATATATTCTTTATTTCTCCTTTAAATATTAAATTAATTAAAAGTAAATTATAAGTTTAAATCTTTTTGTGTTATTAAGATTTGCATAGCTATATGCGATTATTCGGAATCGCTTGAAGTTTATTTATATGTATATTTTTTTTCTGAATATGTAAAATATTTGAAAAATATTGAAGAGCGGCGTCGGATTGGAAATAGAAATGGATTGAAAGGATTTATTCCACCTCTTCTACAAAATACAACAGATTTATACGGAAATTGAAATAATACTACGAGTATCGCTTGTAAAAATACTACAACCAATGGTTATTTACAGAAAGACATTTAAAGAAATCTTTAAAATGTTAGTAAGAATATGTTTACATTTGTTATTAATTTATTTGTATATTATTTTAGTTCTCGTTGTTTCTTGGTACTATTTTTCCGTATAATTCTCATAATTAATGAAATGTTTTAATTTTGTTTTTAAATTAAGTTTCGATGAAATATTTTATAGTGAAATATTTCATAGTTAATTAAATGTTGTCGATGGTAGTTAAGCGCAGCGGTAAAATTATTTAATCAAATTTCATCCCACAAATCTCGATCATATAAAAATTTCAGTATTAAAAACTCTACAAGCCTCCAGTAAAGTATCATAAAATTCAACTCAGTTGTTCCCGACGTTCGCTCGCTTAACGTACAAACAGGCGAACTTAAAATAGAAATTTAAAAAGGATTTTTAAAAGAATAACAGTTATTTCGCAAATATATTCTTTAATATAAATGGCTAACTAATGTATGTGTAAAGATTATCTTTAACATTAATAAAGATTATTACGACGTTTAATTTCGACATCTTGACAGTTCAAACGGAGCCCACAGTGTATTCTGTCATTTGCTGACATTTTACAACTGTTCACGTACGTCAACTAATAATATTTATGCAATCATAAATAATATTTTATAATATATGACTGCAGTATTGTTTCAATCGTCAACAGATGGCGCGTCAATTAAACTTTTAAATAGACGTGGATTAATTTATAGTTAAATTTAGATTAAGAATTTAGAATGCATTTTGTTCTGGACCTGGATGGTTTAACTTTTATTTATATTGTATTTCTTGCTTATAATTTTTTCATTTAATTCAAATAATTTATTAAAGTTCTCATTTTAAAAATTAACAGGGGTATTGCAAACTTATACGAGTATATCAATATTCCTTTAAATATTATAACGAACTTCATCACTTTGTTTATATTTTAATATTCTATTTAGTATATAATTTTTTGAAATATTATTTTTGTGATGTTTGCTGGCTTAAATGATCTTTAGATAGTCAGGTTTTTGTTTTCTATTCAATATGTAGAGTTCATTGATGTACACTTATTAATAGTGTTTTTTTTTAATTTAAGTATCAATGTATAATTTAAAGGTCTTTGGATATAAGCCCTTCGGATTGAATATTAATTATATTACTTTAATCAACGACGATGTCAGATATTATGTTTTATTTTGTTTTACTAGGAAAAATGTTCACAATTTGTTTATTTAAATTATTTCAGTACTTGTAGGCAATTTAAAGTTGATTTGTTACTTTTTTTTTTAAATTAGTAACGTGTGAAGGCAGATCAGATAAAAAAATTCCAAAAGCGTGTAGCCAAAAGCAAAATTCTAAGTATCTACGGAAGCTTAGAAAAAAAAACAATAAAAAAGATGGCGCTGCTGTCGCTAGTACCATTTGTGTCGTGTCCAATATAAGAAAGTGTAGCTTCAGATAACACGGTCCTCAGTGTATCTGCAATTATTAAGAAATAATTTTTAATATACCAAAAAAAGACAAATAAACACATTTTAGTCACTTCAGGTTAAAATTAACAAATATCTTGTGTGTGTTTTTAAAAAAAAACCATTACTCACCTACCTGGTGATTGTGCCAGCGTAGAGAGAATTGCTGAGTTTCGTCGTCATCCATCGTATATACCGTTTGATAGACTTACAATGACTGCGAACGCGCGAACAATAATATTGTTAACCGAATCCAGGCTACTTTATTTTAGTCGGTACGCCTGGAAAGCCACCTATTTCTGGAGCTGATCGTATTTATAAATCCAATGACATTCAGTGACGCGACATACCAAAACTCATCCAAAAACAGATTTAGTCGACATAATGATTGGCATTCACGAGCGATTGATTTGCTGGTATTGTACCGTTTTTCGTATTTAATACGTACGCTGTATCTTCATATACATACATGCAAATGCACTCTAAAGGTCGTTGACTTAACATACATTCAAAAATTAAAAACATTGGTTTTAAATTAAAATAATTGGTTTATAAAATGGAATAAATAAAATCGTTCATTTTGACAAGTGCACTGTTTTAAGATTTGACCTAATTTTTAACTATAATTATTTTCAACAAGTTTGGGCTGTATAGCCTATTGTCTTGTTGCGACATTATTGTTCATAATAAAAGCGCGGGATATTTTGACACAAGAGGGAATTAAACAGGTTTAATTATTTGTGTATTTTTCAAAAGCGATTTTATTTTAAAAAGAAATAAAAGTATGTACTAATAAATAAAATTAACGATTTGTCTGTATATATAGAAAGTATGGAACATATTGAAACGAAGAAGACTTTGATAGAAAAAGAACTTTCTCAATTAAAGAAAATTGTCGATCACATGAACGAAATGCGAGGTAAATTTTCATCTCTTTATAAAATGTGTATAAGATTTAAAAAATATGACAGTAATATTGTTCATATATAATAGTATTACAAGAAAAAATATGATAAATTTAGCATGGACTGTTCTTTACACCGAAATTGTATTTTTCTCTTGTACGGGTTATTAAAAATAAGTAGTAGAACTTAACGCAGTGCTTACAATAATAAACAATTGAAATTAATTTACGAATAATGTTTATTTGTAATTAAAACAAATCAAATCAAATTCTGACAGATATGATGACATGAATGCATGTCTGTAGTGTAGTATACGTAATAAATTAATAAACATCAAGCAGTAATCACTTAATAAGGAAAAATCCACTATAAATAATTTTATTTCATGCAATACAAGCCGCGATTGTTTTTTGAGTACATAAGACTCACAGACTAAGATCAATTTTATGTCATTCTAATCGAATTGTAATTACTTATTTAATTTAATATTTTATATGACAACATACTCATATACTCATATGTATATACATACATACGTAAATTAAATCTACATGATATCTTTCAATTTAAAATATCTTTTATCAAGGCTAAGGGTCGAAATTTATTTCAATTGTTATTTGTTTTAAAAACTAATAGCGATATAGATATAAAATATAAATATAATAAATTTAAATATTTCTATAACACAGATTAAAAAAAATAATTTTAATGTTAAAATATCAGTAAGATTAAAAATGTAAAATATATTTAATTTATGTATAAATAAAAAAAACCTTTTAAACCAATCATTTAGTCATACAAGGCACAAGCTTAAACACATTCTGCCAAAAATAAACTAAAACAATAACTAATAGCAACACTCAAGTAATAATTAATTCATTAGAAAATCTGAATCCATAATGTTATCCAAGAAATAGATTTTAGATTGAAATTTAATCTTTGAATAAGCATTACTTGGCAGAATAACTTGTTACTTTGGTCTATTGTACTCGTGTAATGAATTCTGTTATTCACAAGTACTTACATACGTAAGTGTGGATGTGTGTGTGTGTATGTATGTATGTGTATGGATGTAGGGCGAAGGAAGCGTAGCGGTAGCAAATTGAATTTACTCAGCCGGTATAGAATTTATATTATACGTTAGTAATAGATTATATTAAGCTGTAAATTTAAAATTAAGTGCTGTATATTATAATATATTAATTATTTCACTTTACACAAAGAAATTGGTGTTAACTATACAAATATAGGCGAAAAAAAAATCGTTTTTGCAAATATTTATACATATATTAATAGTCAAAGCTTTGTAATATTTATATGGTATCAAGAAATCGTACTCAAATTCGTTATCCCAAAAGTTTCGTTACTCAACAGGCAACGCCTTGTAAGGTGGAAAGTAGGGAACGGAGTGTCTTAACACTGAGTTGCAACGGTTACCCTTCTCTGAGCGGGATGAGGCGTAAAGCTAAAAAATAGCTTTTTCAGTGCGCCCACTACACAAGCTTTCTTTCTGCTGTCAATCAGATAGCGATACGTAATATAGATGTTTATTTTTAACTTCTCGCTCTATCACTAACGGGGTAACTAGATGCCACGAATCTTTAAATACTGCGGTCCCTGCCCCCTGGTCCCTCTTTCGTTTCGGCCACTGTCTTTAACTTTATGATACTCATGCTTTGCTTTTTTGGTCCAGGATCCACGTTATTATGTTTTTGGAGATCAACTAAGGGATACCCTATTACTTCCGATACCATTCACCTGTACTTTATATATATTTGTATGTATATGCATGAAGGAATTGAATTATTTATTGTCTTATAGCTATCATATATTTATTTATGTTTATTTGTAATAGTTTATATATCTTTCTCACTCTACCTCTACCTCTTTTAATATAAAGTATTTTTTTTCGCCCTAAAGGTTATCTGGAATAGATAGCTACTGAGCCATGAGATCGCCTTTTGTGTATTTTTCTCATTTTATGATACCATTTATATTTCTTATTCTAAACATTCCCTTTATACTTATTCTCTTAGTCTTGCCTAAACTAATTTGAGGAAGTTCTACTTCATTCTGACTTCATCTGACATCTTCGTTGCAAATTCGTCACTTACACAAAATCTCCGTATAATATTCTATTGCACCAAGTACTTCTAATTGTTCTGAAGCTCAGGTAAAATGTTTAAGATAAAATTTTTATTTTCTTCGCAATCAATTTTAAAAAGTTATGCAATTTTTAAAAGTTTTCGCAGCTCTTAATAAAGAATTTCTTAGCTTTAAAGTATTTATTTATTTTATTATATATATTTAGTCAATAAAAAAAGATTAGGATACGCAGGAACCGTGAAAACCTAGTGTTCAGACACTCCGTTCTCTGCTTTTCGCCTTTCGAAGCATTGCGGTTGATTGGAGGAACCCAACAGCGTGAAAATAAGTTCTTTACAATTAAATAAATAAATAAAACAATTATACAACAAACGTAACATGACTGCTATGTATCTAATTCAAAAAATAGAAAAAGGAGAACTTAGTGATTTATATAAGAAATATGGCAAAGAATTTATATATGTATGAGAGACAGAGAAGGAATACATGAAGCTGTTTATTTTTTTTAGCTTCACGCTTTATCCCGCACATGGCAAAGTAGGCAGATGGAAATGCAGGAACCATACGAACCTAGTGTTAATACACTCCGTTGCTTAGTCCCTGCTTTCTCCGTCCCCGCTTACCGCCTTTTTCGAGGCATTGCGTGCTGAGTGGCGGCACTCAACGCCGCGCTTTGCCAAGTTTGCCAGGGCGAAGAAAATGGAAATAGAAAAATCGATCTTCTCCGACTAGGGATCGAACCCAGAAACCGTCGCGTTACAGGCACACGTTGCGCCTCTGCGCCACGACGGTCATAGTTGTTTAAAGAAGTACAAAACATGTTCTTATTATAATTGTAGTTCAAGCGTCCCATTTAGAACTGGAAGTGATGACCAAAGTGGATTCGAACACCTGGACCAACATATCGTCGCTGATTGGCTTATCCGGTTCGAGCTTGCTGCCAGATGAAGATAAAACAACGTTTGAGAAGTAGTTTCCTAATACAATGTAAATATTATTTAAATGTATGGATTTATAGATTTTCAAAATGATTATAAAAATAAACGTTTTAATAATTTTCAAGCCGTTCTTGCATACCAAGTATAGATATTTTTGTACAATATTTAGTTTTTTTTTGCATCACGCTTTCTCGTAGGAAGCTAGTGTTAAGACACTCTGTACCCCGCTTTCCGCCTTATCAAGGCAGTACATGTTGAATGGTGGAACTCAATCCATATTCTCCTAGTAGGAATCGAACCCATAGACCGTCGCGTATACAGCAAGATACGACGCCTCTGCGCCACAACTTTAATTTAATTAAGGCATACATTTGCGGGTTCTAAGTTCCAATTTCGCTACGTGAATTTTATTTCACTAATTGTCTATGTCGAAAATGAATGAATAAATGAAGAATTTAGTTTCATAATTCATGACTATTTACCGAATTATATTTTAATCATTCAAACAAGCAGAGCAAATGAAAATCATGGGAAATTATAAAATCTGAAAACTAAAGAAGTGCCGTCTAGCGATTGGATACGATTCGATTTTAGTCCTTTGAAATCCAAGAAAATTCCAATGCCTGGCTTCATAAAATACCTAAAGGGTAGAGGCTGTATGATTGTTGTATAATGGCGGACAGAATTTTATCTATTAATTTCAGGACGACGACGGTTTTGTGGGGTTCGATTCCTACTCGGGGAAGATGAATTTTTCTATTTCCATTTTTTTCGCTCTGGAAACAAGGCAAAGCGCGGCGTTGAGTTCCGCCACTCAGCATTCAATGCCTTGAAAAAAGGCGAAAAGCAGAGACAGAAAAAGCAGGTACTAAGCAATGGAGGGTCTTAACACTAGGTTCCTATGGTTCCTGCAGTTCCTTCTGCCTACCCTGTCATGTGCGGGATAAAGCGTGAAGCCATAAAAAAATTGGACAACGTATATGTCGGCGATAGGCCAGAGTTTCGTTGTTCAGAGTCCATTTTTATAATAAAATAACAGAAATATATCAGTTTGCTTATTCTCTTGCGATGAATACAGAAGCGAAGGACTTTAATTCAGTCCTTTTTATTTAATTAACAACTGACACTTATGTTCATTATTCAAAAAATATATCATAAAGAACTTTACAATACAATTAAATTAATAAACATTTTTTTAGCTTCACGCTTTATCCCTGCATATTGCAGGTTAGACAGAGGAAACTGCAGAAACCACATGAACCTAGTGTTAAGACACTCCATTGCTTAGTTCCTGCTTTCTCCGTCCTCACTTTCCGCCTTTTTCGAGGCATTAATAAATAGTAATTTTAATTTTAAAAACTGACAATTTTTAATATTTTCAACACGATAAACCTTTAATAAACTAATCGGTGCTCATATATACGTAAAATAACAGAATGTTGTGGTAAAATAATAATTTTAAATTCATATATAGATTTTAGGTCATTTTCTCCTTTCTCCGCTTTTGTTCGAATTCAAAACATTTGCGTATAAAGACAGAGAACAGAGTGTCTTAAAATTAGGCCCTCCTACCAAGCTATATGCCAGTTTATTACACATTTAAATAAAGTATAACATAAAATTATTCACGTTAAATTATAGGTACATTTCAGATATATTAAAAACAAATTATTATAACGTCCCGTTTACACTATTCTATTGAACATCATGCTAAAATTGCCTTAGTAGTATAGAAAGACTATAATTTTATTCTAAGAAAAGCTCCCCTAAAGCTTCAAAATCTTATAACAAGCAATTCGAACAGTAAACAAGCTTAAAGCTTAAATCTAACAAAATCCAAAAAGCCAAAAATCTGAGCCGAGCCAGAAATGAATTTTAAATAATATCCTAATATAGTAAACAACCGATATTCACCCTACAAAAGACGTACACGCCGCCTGCCGACCGTTTCCAATACTACAAAGCGCTTTGAACCGAATAATTTACGAAGCCCCTCACAAAATTAACCCCACACTTGGGTTAGACTCTAACCCTATAAGTTTAGGGGTTATTTTCCCATTAAATGCAATTGAAGAAGTTTGCAAATATCAACGGCCACATTGAAAATCCTTTTAGAAAGAATCGGGCTCCCACTAGGAAAGTTTATTAAGTTATTTTTATAAATAGTTTTATGAGAACGTTCATCCGGTTAGTTTCAGCTTTTTCAGCTTCCGCCATTTTGTTTGGTGCACAAAATGAACAAGTGCGTCTTTGACTTTGGATACAAAAAAGCATAGATAAAAACACAAAGAAAACATAAAAAAAAATTAATATGTTTTCTTTAAGTATTTTTCTTCCTTCGAGTGGATTATCACTATAAAAAAAATGTCGATATATTCGCTTTAGGGATCCATACCTTAAAAATGATATATGTAATTAAATTCAATGCCACAGGAATCGAAGTCCTAACCATCGCATCCATCAGACGCTGTCATACTGAGTCAGAATGCCATTAAAACATTCATTTTAATATGAAAACGTTTAATTTCCATACAATTTAAGTTAAACAAAATATAAAAGCACGTAATGTCACCATTCACATACACTCGCCAAAGTAAAAATTTCCGTTAGTTTTGTTGCAAAAATAAAAATATATTACGTCGGGAGAGTGACGCGTCATTTGCGCTATCTAAAGCTGCTTACTACACCCTCTTCGTACTTATTACTAAGGTCACATCCTATAATATGGACCAGCCTTGTTATTTTAATTAGTTTTGTATAGAATTTTGGTTTTTGAAGGTCTTCTTAACTCAACTAATTCTGGTAGAACTTGGATGGCCTCTACGCTATATTACATGTAAAATATAACGTAAAACAGTGAAAAAGAGAGAAAGCGGAAATAAATGCTTCACATTAAAGAAATAGTATTAGAATTACCTATTTAGAAATTTAACTGATAACGATGTAATGAATATAATATTAACTTTTTAATGTCAATAAGTGTAGACAGCAGTCTGATGTACTGGACTTGCAATGGATATTCTTTTACATAGTACTGTGTTCAATTCTTTAATCAAACGTATATACAAAAAGTAAAGCTTTAGTTTTTAGTTAGTCAAGCTTTTTTCGAAAGCTCCAACTTAATATAAAAATATTTAACCAAGCTGCTTAAAGGCTATGTGATTACTCAGTAGGGAAAGCGGCGTGATAATAAACATCACAAAGGCTCTATTCCACTCACAGAACGTGTTTCTTATACGAATGTTTTTTCAAGAATAGGCCCCGAACTTCGTGTTTTCAGTACTAAATTCAGGCTAACATCTGTTTGAAAGTGAAAAAGTTTTATGTTTCGTCAAAGACAGTATAACAGGATAGATTCTTTCACAATTTCAGAGTAAGTGTGTAAAGTGTTTATTTTTCGATTTGATTTAATTTAATTAGGGATTTTATGGACGTGATAGGTATTTTCTAATATGATGACCTTCCATTATTAAAGTAGTCTAGGTCTGGACAGCTTTAGGTCTGGTCTGTAGGACTGGACTGGGCTAGGTAGGTTTCCTACCTCCAGCCCAGTCCAGTTAATTTTGAATGATGGACAGAGAGGTAGATGGTCTCCCTGGACAGCATGTATGGTTGATTGTAATGGATCATGGAAAGAAATATGCTGGAACTGTAGCATCTCTTGCTTTGTTTTTCCTGATTAACCCTCACAATATAAAGCGTTAGGCTTAAAAAAATGTTAGTATATTTTTGATCTCTTGCGAGGACTGTTAAGTACATGCAAAGTCATAAAAATACAAAAAATCAAAAATTGTAATTATTTTCTCTAGATTCTTGTTATAATACAATAGTTATAAAAAAATCAAATTTAAATTTTTATAATATAAACACATTGGATAGATATAGAGACATCGATTTTTATTGGGATTCATGAAACTAATAGTCTTAACTTAACCCAAAGGTTAATTTAGTCTTAAATGAACATAATAATCATATAATAATGACACCCCAAAATATAAAGCTACCTAAATTACTAATTAAATACGTTTCTTAACAAAAAAATGCACTCCAATTAATTCAAAGCCATTACCAATTTCGAGAGTTTATTTGTACTCTTCTTATCCTGAGGGTGACGAAGGTCGATCTAAAGCTGATAGGTCACGCGCCCATCTGTTTGCTTGTCTCGTCATTTGGGCCCCAGATTTATGATAGACGGCTACAGGTATTGTTAATAAGAAAGTGATTTCCTATCTTATATATTTTTGGTGTGATATAGAAAATAAATTGGTTTAAAGTCCTTAATGAACATTGAGGTAGAACGTTTGACTTCATTTTAGTTAGGTACCTAAATATTTTAGGTGATGATATTTTGTTTTTTATTTGATTTTCTGAACGGACTGGATTGTTCTGCTGTTCAATGAAATAAAAATCTAAGAACGAACTAAATTTTTTTTATCAGCTTCACAGTA
The DNA here is from genome assembly GCA_037178615.1 of Dione vanillae. NCBI lineage: Eukaryota > Metazoa > Arthropoda > Insecta > Lepidoptera > Nymphalidae > Dione > Dione vanillae. The sequence continues at coordinate 1,076,539 of JAZFAU010000229.1, read as the reverse complement.
TATCTTTATTTAATTTGCTGGTAGCGAGATAAGGCGAGTAGATGAAAATAATTTTAGTAAGTTATGTGTATGTAAGTAAGTTTAGTAAGTATCTCATTCTCATAATAAACTCGATTTCGTGAATATAAAAAATGTCAAATATAAATAATTCTATCGAACGGTTTCACGATTTTATTTCAATTATTCACAGAAATATTTTCCTGTAATAAATACCAGGTCAATTAGGCCTGGCCTGACCTCAATTAGGTGAAGTACAAAAAAAATCGTTACCAAAATAAATCCATACATCTTATGCTCTTTGAGCACGTTCAAAAAATTATGGACGAGTCAATTTAAAAACAAAAAAAAAACAGTATAAACTAAGTAAATAAAAGCAATAGAGTCGATATTCGCGTTCAAAGAACTGACCCCCAACTCTAAGTAATCGATCTTCAAAAGTAATGGTCTCATTACAGCGAACTTGTCGAGCTCGGTTCAATGTAATTAAAGTTTACATATTAACAAGTTTGATATTTACTGCTCTTTCGGTGTTTTATCTGTGTTTGTGCCACAAATGGCTGCGTCGTTTCGTGTAGAGTTTATACATGTATGAGTGGGAGAGCGGTGAGTGGAGAGTTTTATTCTTTGCGTCTTATTATTTTTTATTCCGTATTCATTCAATTACGGGAATAATAGTTTAAAATTATTTTTTTGTTCCAATATGTCTTGAGGGTCCGATTTCCACTCTGGGAAGATGGATTATTTAATTTAATTTTTTTTCGTTTTGTCACATTAGCAAGCGGCGTTGAGTTCCGCCACTCAATACGCAATGCCTCTAAAAATGGGATGCGTTGAATGGAGTGTCGTAACACTAGGTTCCTAAGGTTCCTGCAGTTACCTCAGTCTACCCTGCTACGAGAAGGATAAAGCGTGAAGCAAATTCACGTTTTATTAAATCCAAGGTTTGGTAGACATAACGATTTACTTGGTTAGTGGAAAACGAAGGCGTTATAACAATAGTTTGCCTTATCCCAGATATACAGGATCCAGCGTGAAGCTGCTTTTTTTCTAACTGAGCATTCAACTTTTTTGCAACGAGAGGTCACATTCACATTGCTTTATATTAATATAAGTAGTGTTACAAAAGAATTGTAAAAAGTATCAAGATCTACATTTTTAACTGTTATCTTTTACCTTATCATGTTAAAATTAAACTTAATTATACATATACATGTATGTAATTACCACAACTGTCTCGTACGAGTATTTAATTCTAAGAAAATAACGTAATCCTTACGTTACTGTGAACACGTAACCACTTTGTTCGTTTATCAAGACATCTCGATTATGTATATTATGATACTACTACATATATTATATAAGCGTTGCATTATATTACGTTTGACATTTCCTTTGTTTCGTCCTCATGAGTAGTTTGTAAGAGGTACGGGTTCGAATTCTGTCACGTAGTTTTTTTTAATGTTCTCTAAGTATGAGTTCTTTTAGAGTGTTAATCCATGTTACGGATAGAAAAAATACTTAACAAAAATATATAAAAAATTATAACATTTTAAACGTAGCGGGATTATGAACGATGTTCCTGCGGTTCCCTTTGCCTACCCTGCTAAGAGCAGCATAAAGCGTTAAGCAAAAAAACTAAAATAAAAAATAAAATTCCACAAAAAGACACAATTCTTAGTAAATTGTATAAAAAACCTAACTTTTCAACCATATTAGTGTTAACCAAAATTCACAATCTAGTTTCCAGTGAGGCATCTAATGACACCCTAAGGACCAGAACGAAAACTACTTGTTGTTAGTTTAGTACTTAAAGCGCTAATTCTGAAATGTGCTCAATTTTTTACATGAGTTTTCTTCCTTAGAGGCTTTAAATAAGAAAAAATATAGTTATTTATGTATGAAATTATTTTTAACATTATATATACATATGGTGTTTCAACCTTGAAAATGCTTGACAAGCCATCACAAGCTCCAATCGCTAAGTATACACTTATCGTAAACGTTTGTCACAAGCTCCTAAAGTAAGCACTTGCAGAGACTTGCCGAGCTTGTAAATGCTTCATACAATTGTTAGGATTTTGAAGAGGTTCAGGAAAGGAGGACAGTAGAAGAGGGGATAGAGGTATGTTGAGATCATTTCGCATTTTTATATATATATATATATATATATATATATATATATATATATATATATATATATATATATATATATATATATATATATATATATATATATATATATATATATATATATATATATATATATATATATATATATATATATATTACTCCACCGGTGACATAGTATAGTGCTAAAATAATATATGTATATTATACTAACCAATTAATTATTTTGCACTAAATTAGTTAATCGTAGAGAGTACAGCACTTGAATGGTTAACAAGATGCGCGAGTTCAAATCCCGCTGCGTTAAAAAAATAACACGTGATGTTTTCTAAGGATTTTTTATGAATTTATTTGTTTACGTTATTTTACAATAGTTCTATTACACTAGCTTAGGTCACCACAAAAGGGAGTGAGAATTTCATACAATCCTATAACTCTACACAATCCAGAGATAATGTGTTATAATTTCTCCATTAGGCGTTTTTTTTTAAACCTAGGTAACTCCCAACTTATGACTTACTTAATTTAGTTAGTAGTTGTAGTTTTAGTTAGTTTTTCGAACTAATTTCGTAACATTTTTGTTTTTGTCTAATTTTCAAAGTCATACAACTATTTTTAACTTTAAATATTCTTAGTAACTACGAATATTTGGAACTAAATGCGACACATTCTTTGTGTTAACTAGGTCGTCCCAAGAGACTATGAAATAACCTAGGTTTTAGAATAATAGAAGATTTAAAAGCTTAAATATTGCCGTGTTAATGAACGTTGTTTTTTTCATTTTGTAAGAAGTATTCTTCTTCTTCTTTTTTTAGCTTCACGCTTTATCCCGCATATAGCAGGGTAAGCAGAGGGAACTGTAGGAACCATATGAACCTAGTGTTATGACACTCCGTTGCTTAGTTCCCGCTTTCTCCGTCCCCACTTTCCGCCTTTTTCGAGGCATTGCGTGTTGAGTGGCGGAACTCAACGCCGCGGTTTATCTTGTTTCCAGAGCGAAGAAAATGGAAATATAAAAATCCATCTTCCTCGAGCGGGAATCGAACCCACAAACCGTCGCGTTTACAGGCATACGCTTACATCTCTGCGCCTTCTTCTTTTAGTTAAAGGTGTTTTGAGCATGCCAGTTGACCACAATTCACTTTACTAATGTCACGTTGAATGGAGAACACTCAAAGAAGAATTTACAGTTATTCTTCACTCAATTAAGCTATTAAAAATCCTTTTGAAACATCAATTTACATTGAAATTTTGTCAGTAGTGTCAGTCCTTCAGGTCCTAAGTAAGTGAGTGAATTGAAGACATACAGACATTGTTGTGACTGTAAAAGAGGCAGTTTTGGGTTTACTTAGCGTTCGATGCTCAACTAGCTGAATGAATAATTTAGATTTTCTCACTCTGGTAATAAGACAAAGTGCGGTGTTAAGTTCCGCCCAAAATTGGGCCCAAATTAGACTTTTAACACTAGATTACCTCTGATTATCCTGCCGTATCATATGTGAAATACAGCGTGGTACAATTTTATATGAAAAAAAAAAACATATCGATATTTCAAAATCCCTCGACATTTATAGAACTAAAATGAATAAATATAGTTCATAATATGTATATTTTTAATAATATCTATAAATGTGATGAGTCGTTCACAGATCGGTGGTTACCGATTGTGACACATCTACTGACCTGTTTCGTAATCATTCTATTTTGCAAATGTATACGCACGTGGCGTAGTTTGGGAATTTCTGACGATGTTGATATATATATATATATATATATATATATATATATATATATATATATATACGAGCTCGTATATATATATATAATGTTAATAGAATATTTATTAAAGAGTTTCGTGCCACAGAAGCATAGCGTCCATCTGTATACTCAATGATGTGTGGGTTCGATCCTTAATAACAATTTCCGTCTCTCAACACGCAATGCCTGGCAAAACCTGCCTTAAAAAAAATACTATTTGGCTGGGTCTGACTGAATACGTTCAGTTCAAGGGAAGGAATAATTAAGATTTTTTAGCTTTGACAAGACGAATAAGGTTTTACCACTTATCACATACTATCTCTAATTTGAGCGGAGAACGGAGTGTATTGTCACTAAGTATTTTCTTTTCACTCTGCTACATGCGTGACAAAACATTGCTTATAATGACGTTTTCTCATGAACCCGGCATATTATATTATGTTATGGTATATTAGGCTTATATTACAAAAAAATACTTATACCACTGTCATCGAATAATGGATGATATGAAGTTGGCGGCAAGCTTTCGTACAATGATTGATTGACAGATTTAGCGAAGTTAATATAAGCGTCTTAAAATGTTTAAGTTTTCCCAGTTTAGTAAGAACCACCTTGATCTTGGTTCCAACACGGAGAAGTTGTATAAATTAATAAAAAGGCTAAAATATATGCAGTGCTTTAAACATTTGCTTTACCAACTAGCAAAATGTAATTCCCATTTTTTTGTAGGTTTTACGCTTTTTCTCGCGTAACAAGAGAGAGAAAAAAAGTAAAAAATGAAGAGAACCTAGTGATAGGACACTCAGTTTTTAATATTTTGCTTCATGTTGAGATTCAATCAAGAAAAATCAAAAATAATTTAAATGAAATTACTGTGTATGACTGTTATAATATTGCTAAATCTTATTGGATAGTTTAAAATATTCTCTAATACTATTTCACACAAATAATTTTGCTTCTTCTTATATATAGTAGAGCAGATCTAGTGCTAAGACACTCTGTTCTCCTCTTTCAACCTAATATTCCCAAGTAGTAATATCTCCAAGTGGGAATCGAATTCGTTAACGTCACATTTACTATACGAGCTGTGCCACAACACCACCATGCTGTCCAATACTTTTATAAGAACGATTGCCTACGTCTGGATCTAGATCCAGGTGAAATATATTTGCGTCATCTAAACCATCCACACGACGATATCGCTCGCGCTTAAACAAATGCTGCATATTTTACGATGATTCATTAGAAGCTGTATTTTAAATGAGCTCGTCTCATTAAGATAATTGCCGTTGACTTTGTTTCATACTCGACCCGCCCACGTTACGCTCGGGCCATGTTGGTGTCTTGGTCGGAATATTATTAAATATTTTCTATATAATCTATGTCTATATGAATAAACTTAAAGAAATATTTCTTCTTCACTAGTGTGGACGGGATTCGAAGCCTAAACCAGTGCATTTGGAATCAGCGCAGACCCGCGCCTTATATACAGCCTATATAAGGCGCGGTCTCACAGTCCAAGGACAGTTACTCATATACTTACATACAAGTGAAGTTAATAAAAGCGTGTTAAAAATTCCTATGGCTATTATTACATTGGAATAGAAAATAAACTACATTTTGATTTGAAAAAATATTATTTAACGAAATTTTTAAGTTTTCTAACCTCAAATACCATTGCGATTTTATTTTTATACAGACGATTGATACTTTAAAAGATCATAAAATACAACAAATAAAGTTTTAAATCACTTTTTTATATATCCCACACAAGCAGTGTAGGCAGTGGAAATTGTAGGCTCAAGGAGACTAGTGTTAAGACACTCCGTTCCTCGCTTTTCACCTGTCGGAAACATTACGCAATGTTGAGTGACAAAACTCAAAAAGCCTTCTCCTTTTCTATAGATAGGAATCGAACTCACGTCGAAGCATCGCCTATACAGGCAGGCAGACACAATGTCGCTGCGCCACGACTGTCTCAAATAACTTTTGATATTAAAAGAATTCTTGTTGAAGAATGGTTAATATTTAAATACCAATTATCAAAATCATTCTCCATGACGCAATGTGAAATCGTTTTCCATTCTCGCATATACTAACGCCAGTCTTGTTTTCATGGAAAAAAAAATAAAAAAAACATTCGAAAGACTAAAAACTTTAGTAATCTAAACTTCTACTAGGTAATTTGTAATTGAGACCATTCATATAAAAAAATCCTATCGATACTAAAGAAATTAACATCTAAAAATCATAATAAATATTAGTATAATATTTAATAATATATAATATATGAAATAAAATAAGTGGAGTAAATCTAATCGATATGGAGTGTAATTTTAAACGGCATCAATTGTGCGGGAGCGCTCGCTGTGACATTATAAATACATTATTATAGCCGGCAACTTTCCGACGAACATGCGCTATTGTTCGCTAATTCTTTGGCGTTTGGTGTTTGTGGCGAAATGTGGCGGTAATAAATATATTGTAACATTTGCAGGACGATGATTTATTTTTATTTGAATGGAACATCAACAGTACATACATTAAACATTTAAAATTGACACTTATCTGACGTATGTACCAATTAGAGACGTACACAGCACTACTGAAGATTAATGTCTAGCTATACTTATCTTTTGAGATTACAAAGATATTACAAAATAAAAATAAATAAAGATAACAAAAGAATTTTCAATTACAAAATTATTACGAAAAAAAAAATGCAGATAACAAAAGAAGAAAGAATATCACATAACAAGGAAAATTAATGAATTTATGGAATTGAACATTTAGATTTTTTTATTGCTTCACTCTTTATCCCGCAAATGGCAGAGTTTTTTTAGCTTCACGCTTTATCCCGCACATGGCAGGGTAGGCAGAGGGAACTGCAGGGACTGAGACAACCTAAAGTTAAGACACTCCGTTTCCTGCTTTTCGCCTTTTAAGGCATTGCCTAGTTGCTAGAGCGAGGGAATTGGTAATGGAAAATTCCATCTTCTCCGAATTCACTCCACAAATCATCGCGTCTCTGCGCCACGATGGTACTCATACAATTTGGCTCAAAAATTTAATCACCAAAACCACCTTCAATTAGATGGAGAGACCCACCCTTAATGTTAGTTTTATTTAGTATTTCTCAATATATTTACGGCGTTTAGTTCCGCCACTCAACACACAATGCCTCGAAAAAGGCGGAAGGCGGGGACGGAGAAAAGCAAGGACTAAGCAACGGAGTGTCTTAACATTAGGTTCTCACAGTCCCTGCAGTTCCCTCTGCTTACCCTGCCATGTGCGGGATAAAGCGTGAAGCTAAAAATCCATATGGATGTTAAGGAACGCTGGTTGGTAAATTGCACAAATAAACTTTACACTCTGTCTTAAGTACTCGTATAGAATTGTATACCAAATACACCTTCTCAGACATAAAAAGAAAACAGTCTTATAGTATAAATTCATATATATATATATATATATATATATATATATATATATATATATATATATATATATATATATATATATATATATATATATATATATATATATATATATATATATATATATATATATATATATATATATATATATATATATATATATATATATATATATATATATATATATATATATATATATATATATATATATATATATATATATATATATATATATATATATATATATATATATATATATATATATATATATATATATATATTTGTACAAGACAAAAACAAAACAAAACAATTCCAGTAGCGTATCATACGTCTATCTAAACAACGGACTAAGCCTAACTAAAAAGATATTTGATTTTGGCGATTTTATACGTTTTAAATAAATCAATTTAAACGGATTAATCGACGAAATAATATAGATAGATAGATGACGTTAAGTTATACCAATTACTGAATTACACTCATTATTACAACCTCAGAACAGACTCAAGAGGTGGCGGCGTATCTATATTTGTACACGATAATCTAAAACACAGCCTAATTGAAGAAATATACGCTGGAGGGGTTAATTACCTCTGGATATATCTTGAAAAATACGCACTGAACATAGGACTTGTTTACAATCCCGGAACAACAAATATATCTGACTTTTTTGAGCTTTACTCAACACAATTGGTTCAAAAGAAACGAGCAATTGTATTCGGTGACTTTAATATAGACTTATTATCACAAAATCGAAATATCAAACAATATAAAAGTATTATAAAAGAATCTGGATACATTTTCATCAACAACATTCATCAAGATTATTGCACACGGGAAACGACACTGTCTAAGACTATTCTTGACCATATATGCTCAAATTTAAAAGATAAACGCTTTCATATGGCCATTATTGAAAGTCCCATGTCCGACCACAAGCAAATTTACTTATCTATAAAAAAATATAAACCACCGGTAAAAAAGCGAATAAATTACGAAGCAAAAGCGAATAAATGCGAAATTTTGTTCTACAAACTATAGCTATAGAAATTTAGAAAAAACAATACAAGCTGGAATTGAAAACAGTAAAGTAACCAAAACAAAAATTATAAATCCTCCTCGACAAGACTGGATATGCAAAGATATTATAACTAGTATTCAAGAAAGAAATGTATTTTGGTTTAAATTAAAACAACATCCTAAAAATGAAGAAATTGACAAGCAGTTCAGAATTGAAAGATCGAAAACAGCAGAAAAAATCAGAAGTGCTAAAGAGAAATACTATAATAAGAAATTTATAAATTATTTAGGAAATACTAAAAGTGATCCGAACAAGTACCGGCCGATATCTGTACTTCCAGTCATATCAAAAATTTTTGAAAAAATTATATTTAAACGATTAGATGACTACCTTACGTCTATCGACTTCATTTACAAAAGACAATATGGCTTTCGCTCCCAATCTAGTACTCTCTCAGCCACGATTGATATGACAACAAAATTTCACACTAATATAGATAAAAAAAATATTGCCTTGGGGCTATTCATAGACCTCAAAAAAGCTTTCGATACGATAAGCCATTCGATATTGTTGAGTAAACTTTGCGATGTAGGAGTATCAGGAAGAGCATACAAAATGTTTGAATCATATTTATCCAACCGTTATCAGATAGTGAAAATCGGGGAGTATCAAAGTAAACCTCACAGTACTGGTAAGTTTGGTGTACCTCAAGGTTCCATATTGGGTCCACTACTGTTCTTAATTTACATAAATTCCATACATAAGACTCCAATACAAGGTCATCTTTCTCTATACGCAGACGACACATGTCTATTCTATTTTGGTAGTAACTTAAACGAAATAATAAATCAAGCTCAACAAGATTTGAACACACTAGTTCATTGGTTTCAACAAAATTTACTTACGATCAATGCATCTAAAACTAGTTACGTAATTTTTAAACCCAAGAACAAAAACATTCCTGTACACACTCCTCTCGAAATTAATAACCTAAAACTGCAACAATTACAATCTGAAAAATATTTAGGACTTCGATTAGACGATTGTTTGAACTGGAAGGTACAGATTGACCACGTAAGATCAAAGCTCTGTTCCTTAATGGGTAAGCTACGTAACTTCATTCACTGCGTTCCGCGGCAAGTGCGACTGATAATATACAATTCTTTAGTAAAACCACATTTACAATACTTAATTGAAATTTGGGGTTTTGCTCAAAAAAGTAACTTAAAGGACCTACAAATTGCACAAAATAAGATCATTAAAATATTATTTAATTACGATTATTTAACACCTACAGTCAAATTGTATAAGTAGACAAAGCTCATGAATATAAAACAATTACATGCATATGGCACTTGTATATTAATAAGAAAAATCCTGAATAAATCAATTAATTCACAAATCTCATTCACAAAAGTTCATCAGGCTCACACCCGTAGTAGCCGAAGGGGAGATCACATCTTATTACCTCAAGTCCGAACCGCTCTAGGTACGCGCACCGTGATCTTTGCTGGAGTACAAATCTATAATAAATTACCTAGAGAGATAAAAAATGCAAATTCATTTAACATCTTTAAAATTAAACTAAAAAAACATATAGTACATGACAATACATTATTAAAATAAAATAAATGATTTAAGTTAATGCACAAATAAAAAAAAAAAGAAAAAAAAAGCAGAATAAAAATAAAGTATGAAATAAATAACTGATGATCAAACTGTTTTTGTTACTCTGTGTCTATGAGTTTGCATTTCTTGTCACTGTTTAGTACACAATTATTGTTGCTTTGAGGGTATGTTTTAAATTTCTTGTTTAAAGCAAAATTTATTGTAAGAATAATATGTTAAACTTGTTTGTCGAAGTTTTAAATTAAAATATGTTTATAGTCATAATTTTCTCAAGTAAGTGAAATGTAATTTCTTTTTGAGAAATAAAGTATCTTTAACCATAACCATAAATAATAAAAAGTATATTCACATTTTATGGGAAACCCGACGTTTCGAACACTTTGCAGAAGTCCGTGGTCACAAATAGTGGGTAGACTGAGGTCAATATTATTATTTTTTTTAGCTTCATGCTTTATCCCGCACATGGCAGGGTAGGCAGAGGGGACAGCAGGAACCAAACGAACCTAGTGTTAATACACTCCGTTGCTTAGTCCCTGTTTTTTCCGTCCCAGCTTTCCGCCGTTTTCGAGGCATTGCGTGTTGAGTGGCGGAACTCAACGCCGCGCTTTGCCTAGTATACCAGAGCGAAGAAAATAAAAATAGAATCGAACCCACAAACCGTCATGTTTACAGGCAGACGCTACGCCTCTGCGCCACAACGCTCCTCAATATTAATAATATATAATAAATAATAAAAATCACGAAAATCTAGTATTCTATACCACAAATGATATATCGCGCAGTCAGCCACATATAGAACTTCGAATTCAGTATAGTTTCGGCCAATTCCACTGTATCCCGTATCCATGGTCCCAATCACACCCCCCGAGACCCAGTTTTAAAGTTTATTTTTAAAACTATGTAATTGATGTTTTAGAGTCTGCAACTTGATGTACACCTGCACTAACTTTCCCATGTGAATGCTTTAGGTTTACATATACTTATATATATATATATATATATATATATATATATATATATATATATATATATATATATATATATATATATATATATATATATATATATATATATATATATATATATATATATATATATATATATATATATATATATATATATATATATATATATATATATATATATATATATATATATATATATATATATATATATATATATATATATATATATATATATATATATATATATCGTTATTTTGTTTTTAATTACGGATGTGGCTTGTGTAGTTGATTTTAACTGGAACAGTTTCTTTCTATACTTTTTTCACTGTACATAGCTTTATTTATTTTTGGATTTGAAAAGAAATCTTAGCTCATAATTTACTTACTTCTGACATGAAACTGCCCAAACAAAAATTTTATCATCTATGTCTCTTTTCCACTTATTGATTCATTTTTTTTTAGCTTCACGGTTTATCCCACACATGGCAGGGTAGGCAGAGAGAACTGCAGGGACCGTGGGAACCTAGTGTTAAGACACTCTGTTGCTTAGTCCCTGTTTTTTCCGTTCCAACTTTCAGCCGTTTTCGAGGCATTGCGTGTTGAGTGACGGAATTCAACGCCGCGCTTTGCTTAGTTTGCTAGAGCGAAGAAAATGGAAATAGAAAAATCCATCTTCTCCGACTGGGGATCGAACCCAGATTCATTTTTAATATAATTTAAATAAAGATTGACCAAAAAACTCTCTCTCTGTCTCTCTTTTATTTAAATTTAACGATTTATTGCATATTATATATAGATTAAGTTCAAGCAAGCCAGTAGTAAACATTAATGGAACATAAATACAACGATTTCAACAACTTTTATTTCTACCTAAAAGCTTCCTTATTTAAGCTTTTTTTTCACAAAGTAAATAAAGTCGAGTAGTGCAACTAGAATGCAAATAGAAGGTACCATTTTGTTTAAATTAACTCGAGTTGCAGTCAACGGACGTATTAAAATTAGTTAGTGACTAACTGAAGCAATGTTTGGTTTCTCTAATTTGATGGAAATTGTATGGAGAGATTTTTTTTAGTTGCTTTGTGATATGTATATATATATATATATATATATATATATATATATATATATATATATATATATATATATATATATATATATATATATATATATATATATATATATATATATATATATATATATATATATATATATATATATATATATATATATATATAATATATATATATATATATATATATATATATATATATATATATATATATATATATATATATATATATATATATATATATATATATATATATATATATATATATATATATATATATATATATATATATATATATATATATATATATAAAATAATAAGTTATTAAAATAATCTTATTTTTTTTAATCCCGCACATAGAGTAGGTAGAGGGAACGACAGGATCCATAGGAACCTAGTGTTAAGACACTTCGTTCCCCGCTTTCCGCCGTTCAATGCTTGCGTGTTGAGTGACGGAACTCAACGCCGCGCTTTGTCTAGTTGCTAGAGCGAAGAAAATGGAAATGGAAAAATTCATTTTCCCCGAACTTTTCTATAATACATAAATAAGATAGTGAGTTCAAATTCGATAACATCATTTTTTTTTACTTTCAAGTATACTCCGCATAACCAGTTCGAAAAAAGGAGGACCTGGCTCTCCGAGCCTTCATATATATATTTTCTTTAAATAGATCGATTTAGATTATTTCCTGAATATTAAATAACATAGCTTTGGAGAAAGATTCTTTTATTTTATTCACGTGAAAAACAAATCTGGGATGGGCACCAGAAAACACTGGGGTGGGCATGGACTACCTAGCCTTGTACTCGATATACTGCCCATGTTCACAAATTGTTAGGCAGAGAGAACCCAGTGGTAAGTAATGTTTTAAAATGTCCTGCAATTCTTAATTGAATTCAAATAATGCTATTTTATGAGGAATTTCAACATTTTTTGTCATACTACAGAGAGTAAATGAAAATGCTTTAAACAATATTGCACCTAATAGTCTTTTTAGATACTATTTTACTACGCTACGCTACGCTTAAAAAATATTTTATAAATGATTTAAGTTATTAACCTAATAAACTATATTGTTAAACTTTAAATAGAGACCGTCGTGGCTCAGTGGTGAAGCGCCTAACTAAGCAAACGCGACAGTTATGAGTTCTATTCCCAATTAGGGCAAAACGCGACGTTAGAGAGATGCCCTATATACGTACTCTTATGTAGGTCTACTATCAGCAGTGGACTGATATAGCAACAGCCTATAAGTACTGATGAGATGACAGTATTAATTTCCAACAGTTCTTCTTAATTTATTAAAATTGAAAAACCTTACCTCCTTACCAAAAGCATATTAGCAAACTACAAATTACAAATGAAGCTAACCGTGCGATCGTGTAAGTTCTCCGAGACGTACAGTTTCAACTACTGATGAAAGGATCTCGAGGCCTTACTATGGGTACACTATCGTTTATTATTCAGTTATTCAAATAATTAATAGAAAACAAAGAGAATGCAGAGAGAATGATTATATTATAAGCGGAAGAGGCTTTATAAGCGGCTTGAAATATTATTTTATAAGCGGAAATTATACTTTCGCTTATAATTAAGGTTAACTCCTTAATATCGGAGGCTTTAAAAGAAATTTAAAAGGACGTAAATATTGTTTCTATTTCAAAACGAAGTTGTCAATAATTTTAATTTTTGTTTGGTATAATATATGTAATTACATAATTTTAAAACCTTTTTTTTTTTTTTTTTTTTAGCTTCACGCTTTATCCCGCACATGGCAGGGTAGGCAGAGGGAACTACAGGAACCATAACAACCTAGTGTTAAGACACTCCGTTACTTAGTCCCTGCTTACTCCATCCCCACTTTCCGCCGTTTTCGAGGCATTGCGTGTTGAGTGGCGGAACTCAACGCCGCGCTTTCCCTTAGATGCCAGAGCGAAGAAAATGGAAATAGAAAAATCCATCTTCTCCGACTGGGGATCGAACCCAGTAACCGTCGCGTTACAGGCAGACGTTGCACCTCTACGCCACGACGTTCATAAGTATATTTGTATTAGAATTATATATATAGAGGACTCTACCTGTAAGCGCGACGTTCTGTGGGCTCAATTCCGACTCGGGGAAGACGGATTTTCCATATCCATTTTTTTCGCTTTGGCAACTAGACAAACGCGGCATTGAGTTCCGCCACTCTGCACGCAATGCCATGAAAAGGCGAAGAGTGGGAAACGGAGTGTCTTCACACTAGGTTACCTCTACCTGGGTTTGGTGAAGCAAAAAATAATAAAAATAAAATAAATATTATTAAAATGATTATTTTCACGCTGTATCCCGTAGATGAAAGAAGAGAGAGGAGAAAATTTAGTAAAACACTCTCCACTCTCCGCTGTCCCTGAAGATGTCACTATGTCTGCTAGAGCTATATTTAAATTATTATTAAAACATATATATAGTAATTCCATTTAAATATCTACTTAACATATAAGAAACTCATAGTAAGGCATCCAATCTACAGTTATTCGCTCGTAATATGACGTCAGCAAATTGTTTTGCCAAAATACCCTCAAACAAATCCGATTGTATCACCGCCTCGTTTGCTTATGTTAATAACTTGCGCTGTTGCCCATCTGGAAATAGTTTTTGCCCAATATAAGGTAGTGGAAGGAGGTATTTTTTAAGCTTCACGCTATATTTCGCTAGGGAGGTAGGAACCGTAGGCTCTAGTAACTTAGTGATTAGACACTCCTTTCCCCGCTTCCCTTATACCGAGGTAAAATGTATTGGAGGTGGAACTTAATGACGCGGTTTTTAATTTAGTTTTAAGTTTTTATTTAATGAGACAAATCTGTTGAAGATATAAAATTTAGATTGAGTGTGGAGAACAGAGACTTTGACATCATGTTTTTTCAGTATTGCCATGTGCAAGATAAAGCGTAATGCTGTGTAAAAAGGAAATTAAAATTGTTAAAGATTTTGAGAAGAGAAAACTATTTTAACAGTGTTTTGTGTACTCGAAGGTTACCCAGTGAGGGAGATCCTTACCTTTCTTACAACTGATTTTACTTCATAGATATTTTTTACCGTAGAGTGTCGTCGTGGCGCTCAGGCTTAAGCGTCTGCCTGTAAACGCGTAGGTTTGAGGGTTCGATTCCCACTCGGGGAAGATGAATTTTTCTATTTCCATTTTCTTCGCTCTGAAAACTAGGCAAAGCACGGCGTTGAGTCCCGCCACTCAACACGCAATGCCTCCCCTGCAATATGCGGGATAAAGCGTGAAGCTAAAAAAAAATATTTTTTACCAATTTTTCTTTTACTGACTTAGCATGACAGAAGAATAGTTTATTTTTAATTTTATTGTGACATCTTCGTTGTTATCTGCCTAATTAGATATAGAAATAGTGTAATGTTACAATAGACTACTTAATGAAGACGATACCTCAGGTACCCACCGGTACTTTCTACCTGATAAATGTTCTACCAGTACCAGTACCGGTACCGGTACTGGTAGAACATCTATCAGGTAGAAAGAACATCTACCGGTGGCAAATATTTATTGATATTCCTCAATATTTATTTGGTATATATGTTGAAAGCACATATATATGTTATTCTATCTTTAAAAAATATAAAGCATACATTTTTTGTTCATATGTTAATATTTTCACGTATATTTAAACCATTTTTATTATCATCGTAACGCGAGAAACACTCGTGACTGCGAATAATTGAAGCTCTTTTAATGTGTTTTGTGTAAAAATTATAATGAAAATCCAAAAACGATACATTATATATGTAGATGTAAATTTTAGTATTCATTAGCATTACCGCAATGGGTTCAAACCCAGGGCGTAGTATTGCACGGGGAGAATTAATTATTTTCATTTTCTTCACTTACCAAGCAATACATAGCGAAGATAAAAACCTTTTCAAATATGAAAAAACAAAGTACAACCTTTTTAAGAGATATTGTGTAACAATATATATAATATATACACAAAAATTAACCAAAAGTCCAACAAGTTCTCTGACTATTTTACTATACACGAGAACTAGATGGAATAAAAGCTAAAAAATATATAATTTAATACCAATACTCTGAAAGGAACTTTCCTAAAGTTGTTACCACAATATTCATGGCTGGTACTATACTTTGTTTCGCTTCGAAAATACGACTCATTGAGTCATAAAGTAATCAATTACTTAAATGTAGAGATGGTGTGGAATTGCAACAATTTTGTACTTCGCATGTAATTCTGGATGTAAAAGCTTTTTAGGGTTCCGTGCCCAAATGGTAAAATGGGATTCTATTACTAAGCGTCTGTCTGTCTGTTTCCAGGTTGTATCTCATAAACTGTAATAGCTAGAAAGCTGAAATTTTCAAAAATTATGTAGTTACGTTATCGCTATGACAACAAATACTAAAAATTAAAAAAAAAATTCATTTAATATGAAAAACATTAACAGATAGACGCTTCCAATTGTCACAGAATAAACGCTTGTTTATTAACTTTCAAAATAAATAATTAAACAAAAATAAAGTAAATATGGTTGCCTATGCAACAAATGTAAGTTTTAAAGCAATTTTTATAAATTTTAATACCCGTTGACCTACAATGATAAAATAGTACGGAACTCTAGGTGCACGAGTACTACTCGCACTTCATCGATTTTTTATTTTTATTATTTATCCTTTTATCTGATTACTAAAAGCTTTAGCCGACGGCAGTGACTTTAAAAGTTGTAAAAAAGGGTTTCCAGTACAAATTTTGGCAATGTGTTATTTATTATTATATATTTGTTTCTTATTTTGCTGTAGCTTTTGTTCACTTTAACATATCTCACTTATAACTGTATGAAAAAGCTCAAAAAGTTAAAAAATACAAATATAGCTCCTCAAAATGAACCTCCTACCACCTACTGAATCACATACAACAGCTTAACTTAAAGATTAATGCAAAGAAAAATAAATAAAATATTTGTCATCTTGACTTAGCAAAGCAGCGTTTGATTTTAAACGAGGGTAGATTCAAACCCTGATTAGGGATACAAAAATATATTGTGTCTCCAAGTTCCAACGTATATATATATATATATATATATATATATATATATATATATATATATATATATATATATATATATATATATATATATATATATATATATATATATATAAAGATATATATATATATATATATATATATATATATATAAAGATATATATATATATATATATATATATATATATATATATATATATATATATATATATATATATATATATATTATATATATATATATATATATATATATATATATATATATATATATATATATATATATATATATATATATATATATATATATATATATATATATATATGTGTGTATAAATATACCAACATACGGCATCATCTAGCTTCGTCGAAATTCTTATACGCTTACCACAACCTATTTATGAACATTTTCCTCTATATATTAATGCTGTTTGCTTGATAAGATGATGTTGGTGTTGAAGATATACATATACTATATATGAAAAAAACAAGATTCTAAATCAAATACACACATAATATAGGGTAGATGTTGGGTAAATTTCTTTGTTAAAAATATTGCGAACATATTTTTCTTTTAACCTCCTTTACTTTATATTAAAAGTAATGCATATGGAGGGGCGGAACTCAACGCTGTACTTTCTCACTTATTTAGTATAACTTAATTTAGCCTATATATTTATTTATTTATTTATTATACATTAACACGTACAAAGGTATACAATTTTTACACAACTTAAAACTAAATGCATTACCTATTAAGGTGAATACCACTTGCAAACATAAAGTTGAAGATGACAAATTTACAAATAATTAATTGTTAGTAAATTAAGGTTGAAAATGACAAGGATTAATAATAATAATAATAATAAGATAATAACATAACTAATATAAACAAAATAAATTAATTGGCTGACAATTTTGACAATATATTTTCGTGAAACTAGTTTGATGAGTCTCCAAAAGGGTCTAAAACAGCACTGTGCTCATTCAAAATTTTACATAAGATATACAGGTGAATTGCTTCCTAAAACAGTTTTGCGGAAAGGTCTAACTAATGGTGTTATTGGTTTACGTGGAAACTACTACTAATTGGAACATTCAGTTTAATTTTAGATATAAAAAACGAGTTATCATAGTTGTTCTTAAGTGTTTTATATAGAAATTTTAAATCCAACTAATCCCTCCGGTCACATATTTTTACTAAGCTATAGAAACTCTTCATCTCCTATCTTTTTGTGCTAAAAAAGATGAAAATATTTATCTGGTGTTGCATACATGATCGTCATTTACAGGAATGGGGCATACGGCTAATCTACTGGTTGGGCTGATCGCGTCCCCTGGGCGATGTGTTGCGGATCAATCCCTTTACCCAGATTGCCTTGTTCGTGACACATGGACGTACAAAATTTTTATTTATGCGTAAACATAATATAATATATAAGTATATATATAGATATGTTGGGCTATCGTGCCTCAGAGGCGCAGCGTTTGTCTGTAAACGCGCCGGTTTGTAGGTTCGATTCCCACTTAGGGAAGGTGGATTTGTCGTTTATATTTTCTTCGTTCTGGTAGCTAGGTATGCGTGGCGTTGAGTTCCGCCACTAAACATGGAACGGTGTGTCTCAACACTAGGTTCCCGCGGTTCCTGCGGTTCCCTCTAACAACCTTTCGGCGGGATAAAGTGTGAAGGTAAAAAAAAAATTATACACGATCTGTTTTATTCTTGTGTATGTTATTTTACACGACAAACTTTGTTTTTCAGTACCTTCTTTGTTGTTTATTTTGTTCTTCTCTTAATTTCTATTCTTGGTAAAAATTGTTTTGTCGGTTTAAGTAAAAGTTATATTGGTCTCTTTATGTTCGGATTGGAGAGAGTTGTTCTTGTTCGCGTCTCATTATTGTGTGGTATTTATATATATATATATATATATATATATATATATATATATATATATTATATATATATATATATATATATATATATATATATATATATATATATATATATATATATATATATATATATATATATATACATATACATATATATATATATATATATATATATATATATATATATATATATATATATATATATATATATATATATATATATATATATATATATACATATATATATATATATATATATATATAACATATGTAAATCCAGTTCGCTTAAGCCCTCATGCGTGATATACGCTAATAATTAATTCATTGATAACATAAACTAAAGCAATCATTTGTAATAATTATTTAATATTTGTGGTTATAATTTGAGCGGGCAGTTTTTAAATTTGTGTTACGGTTCATTTGATTCATTGAATAGCTTTAGGCTGTTTGAGGCTGCTTCGTCATATAGGACATTTGTCAATTTGTCATAGTATGCCATATATGATATGCCATAGGCAGGAGCTGGAGCCAGACCTGCTGGAGTATAAAGATGTTTTACAGATCCCAGATGTTTGATACATTCCAGGTCAATGTTTTGAGCTCCTTTAATTGCAATGTAGAAGGAGGCTGGGATAATACTTAATTTATAACAAGTTATAATTCAAAAATTCTAAGATCTAAGATATGTACTTCACTACCAATTATTAGCTTTTTGCGTTTTTGTAATTTTAAACATTTTAAAAG
This sequence comes from Dione vanillae, assembly GCA_037178615.1. NCBI lineage: Eukaryota > Metazoa > Arthropoda > Insecta > Lepidoptera > Nymphalidae > Dione > Dione vanillae. The sequence continues at coordinate 1,056,841 of JAZFAU010000229.1, read as the reverse complement.
AAACTATTTGACAAGATAGAGTCAATTCAAGCAAAGTACAATATATACGCCATGATTTGATTTTACTACACTTAGTTCGATTCGACTTGATTTATATATATTTAATACTAAAACACCATCCGTATGTCCGTACAAATATTCCACGATAAGAACTTGAAGAAATTGAAGTAATATAGCCAGTTAGTTGTTTGCCGCAAACACGGCGCAATCTTCGTGATGGACCGTAATCTTGTACTGGCCGTTTGTTTTGTTAAAGAAATATGCCTTTTGTGCTTTAGTTAGTGCTTATATATATATATATATATATATATATATATATATATATATATATATATATATATATATATATATATATATATATATATATATATATATATATATATATATATATATATATATATATATATATATATATATATATATATATATATATATATATATATATATATATATATATAGACACTGTTAGTTAGTATGTTCCTAGAAGTGTTAACAGACAAGACAGACAAGCGTGTTGAGTTGCATGAAACCAGGGTAAAAAATCAATATAAGAAAGTACTTAAAAATCAATATAAGAAAGTACTTAATTTTTTAAGTGGAAATCGAACCTTGTACTTCAGCGTTTACAAGACTCGATGCTATATGACAAATAATTTCAAATCATAAAAAGCTCATTCAAAAATACAATTGACTTATTTGTCTACATTTCCATATTTCAGTACAAAAAATTCAAATAACCACTGAAATTCATATCGCAAATTTCATATTAAAATCAGATGTTAACTTCGACTTACGTTTTGACTGAACTTAATTAGTTCGAAAGTTGCAAAGTTCGGAGTCCGGCGACGGAGTGAGCTTTTACAGATCTTATCTTTGAAGACAAATTACTTATTCAGTGATACGAGATCTTGTTCTATACTTTACTGTGATTATATGAGACTTTGAAATAACCTTATTATACTGGATAGTCTATTTAGTTAGATAGGCTATTACTATAGTGTATAGTCTATATGTAGACTTTTGACAATTTATATGTATACAATAATGTATTAAGTCTATATGTTCATTAACTTAGTACAATGATCGTTGCTTATGATACAATCGAAGTTTTCCGAGGTTGAGTCGTGGATGGAGTTATCTAGATATTTCTAAATTATAAACCAAAGTAACAACGATTGCTATAAAAAAAGGACTGTCTTTCTCTAAACGAGATGGGTTGTGGGTTCGATTTCTTGTCGGGGAGGACAGAATTTCCCGCCACTCAATTCGCAATAACTCGAAAGACGGATAGCGGGGAACAGAATGTCCTAACACTATGTTCTTGCAGTTCCCTCTGCCTACCCTGTTATGTGCGGGATAAAGCGTGAAAGTATAAAAAAATAACAATGATATTTTAAGAGTACTTTTGAACCTATTATTAAACTATTCCATATTATGCTGTTTTAAGTTTGTCTCCGTTTTTTTTTTAATTTACGAAGAAGGGAAAAGGGGAAAATAACTTATATATTATAATAGTATAAATAAATAGTATATGCTAATTACACATATATGCTTTGATGAAATGCTTTGAAAATGATTAAATATTATATATAGCGTAAAAAAAGTATAAATCCTATAAATGTAAACCCAGTACTAAAGTATCTAACACAGTATAAAACAAAACATATAAGAATTGAACCTGCGACCGCATTTTCATCTACACTTCCACTGTTTTCCCTACAATTTCGTTTTTTACATTTTCGTAATGTAGGGACATTATTATAATATAAATTGCACATGTATAAGTGTATTGTTTTATATATATATATATATATATATATATATATATATATATATATATATATATATATATATATATATATATATATATATATATATATATATATATATATATATATATATATATATATATATATATATATATATATATATATATATGTGTGTAGTTAAGATTCTCTCAATATAAAATTAAAAAAAAAAACAGGAATTGAACCAGCAACCGCTTTCGTAACAAGACTTCCACTGTTTCCCCTACAATTTCCCCATACATTTAACATACACACGCCACACGTCACTTGACCGGCGGCTGTCACTCAAAACGGTATCAACGGAAATCTGCGCCGGCCGCGAGTAATTAGCCTATATTATTGTAATAAATCATTAACGAACCTTGTAATTAGATGTATGTGATTATCACGTACATAGAGACGGTGTTCTCATCAATTATTGTGAGGGTTCGGTTCCCGTTCGAGGCAATATATCAAAAGTAAATGCGTTTATGACTAAGATATATGATATATTTAGTTTTTTTTTTTAATTTTATTACAATGAATTGGCATCTTAGCTCTTTTTAGGCATATTTATATTTGTTGGGAGAGTGACGCTAGTGGTAAAATACTCCGTGACTGATTTTTCGTTAAATTTGCAGATATTTGGATATTGTAGATATTTCTTTAGCATTTCATCAAATATTTCGAATATTGCCAGTATGCGGAGCTTAACGCTGTGCTTTTTTAAATAACTTCAGAGGATAAAAACCTACAGTTAACTGTTTTCCTGTCGTACTATATCGATCATGATTATTGATAATAGATCTTAGTGTATATAATTATAATAAATTACTACCTATACTACGAATATATATATATATATATATATATATATATATATATATATATATATATATATATATATATATATATATATATATATATATATATATATAGATATATATATATATATATATATATATATATATATATATATATATATATATATATATATATATATATATATATATATATATATATATATATATATATATATATATATATTAACCTTATAATTTTTATTATATAATATAACAAAATTTCATTCAAAATTCAAGTTAAACATATATGTTTAAAAGTTCCCAGATCAAACAGTCAACAGACCCATCTCACTGACTCATTTGAAGCGGCCATCTAATGAGATGGACTGTTAAGAGGATTAAGTAAGTTACATACATTTTCATATACATTAATACTTGATAATGTTAAGCCGACGAGTTTGTTTGTATGTTTTTGTTGTATCTCAGAAACTTCTAGTTTGAATTGATTTTTTTTTGGATAAATAGTCTATTTATTGAGGAAGGCTGTAGACTATATACAAAAAACGTTGCTTTAATTAAAATCGATGTTATATATATATATATATATATATATATATATATATCTATATATATATATATATATATATATATATATATATATATATATATATATATATATATATATATATATATATATATATATATATATATATATATACATATATATATATATATATATATATATATATATATATATATATATATATATATATATATATATATATATATATATATATATATATATAATATATATATATATATATATATATATATATATATATATATATATATATATATATATATATATATAATATATATTATATATTTTAATCAAATTTGTATAAAAAATGTGCAGTCACCATGGAGGAGCGCTTATCATAGTTGTTGGTTCGATTCCCAAGTGGGGGAACAAATTAATTTAGTTTTAACCACTTTTGTAAAGTAGAAGTTATAATAATAATAATAATAATATAAGCCTTTATTCAGACACAGTGAGTATACAAATAAAAATTAATCTAAAGACTATGTGAAGTCTGTGACACCGACAACCTGGTCTGTGTGCCTAAGATTGGCAAAGGCCTCCTCCATTTCTTTCCATTCCATCCTGTTTTGCGCTACTCTTGTCCATGTTTTCCCTGCTACAAGTTTAATTTCGTCTACCCACCTTCGAAACTGTCTACCTCTTTTTCTTTTCCTATTTCTTGGGTACCAATACAGAATGCTTTTGTTCCATTTTTCGGGACCTCTAATTATATGGCCCGTCCATTTCCACTTAAGTTTCCTTATTTTTATTGTAACGTCTTCAATCTTCGTCCTTCTTCTTATGGTTTCGTTTCTTATTCTGTCAGTCTTCCTTATACTTAACATGCTTCGTTCCATTGCTGTCTGGCAGGTTCTAAGCTTATTGATTTGTGCCTTAGTTAGCGCCCAAGTTTGGCAGCCATAGGTTAGTACTGGAAGTATACATGTGTTGTATAACCTCGTTTTGACGCTCGTCTTAGTTTCTTTGTTCTTCATTATTTCCTTGAGCCCCCAGTAACATTTCCATGCTTTACCTATTCTTGTGTCGATTTCTTTTGACATTATGTCTGTCGTTGATATTTGCTGACCCAAGTATGTATACTCTTCCACAAACTCTATTGTCTTGCCATTTATAGCGATTGTGTCTTCCGATGAGTTTGTCATCGCTTTAGTTTTAGAGAGGTTCATAGTTAGACCAATTCTACGACTTTCTATTTCCAGGTCTGCTATCATACTTTGGAGATCATCAACCGAAGTGGCAAATAATATAATATCGTCGGCGAATCTTAAATGTGTTAGTTGTTCTCCGTTAATGTTTATGCCATACTGTTCCCAGTTCAGTTCTCGAAAGATTCCTTCCAATACTGCTGTGAATAGTTTAGGCGATAGCGGGTCACCTTGTCGCACTCCTCTGTTTATGTCGATTTCTTTCCCCACTTTCTCTAGTTTGATCGTGGCCGTGCTTCTTGTATATATAGCTTTTAGAATTCTTATGTATTTGTGTTCGACTCCTTGATTCTTTAGACACTTCCAGATGTATTCATGCTCTATCGAGTCGAACGCCTTATTGTAGTCGATGAAGCAGCAGTAAAATGGTACATTAAATTCTTTGTGTTTTTCTAAGATGTGTCTTACAGTTAATATATGGTCTAGAGTTGAGTAGCCTGCTCTGAAGCCTGCTTGTTCTCTTGGTTGGTTTTCGTCCACAGTTCTAGTTATTCGTCTTAGTATAACTTTTGCAAATACTTTATATATATTGGACATAAGGCTAATTGGTCTGTAGTTGTTTACGTCGCACGTATCACCTTTCTTGTGGAGTAAGATAATCGTTGATTTTGTCCATTGAGTTGGTATTTCTTCGGAGTCTAGTATGTCGTTGAAGATGGTCGTCAGTAGTGGTGCAATGTCATTTTTAGACTCTGTGAGCAATTCGTTGCTGATTTCGTCGGGGCCGGGGGCTTTATCTTTCTTTTGTGTTTCGATTGCCTTGAGTACTTCTATCTGTAGTATAGGTGGTACCTTGTCGTTGTCGTTTAGTTCGGTGTTATCTATACGGCTTTTGGTGGAATAAAGGTTTTCATAAAAGTTTGTGGCAATTGATAGTATATCGGCTCTGTTAGTTTTCACAATATTGGATCGGTCTTTCATTGTAGGTATCCAGTTTGTTTTGATGGACAGAAGCTTAAGAGCTTTTTTTATACCCCCCGTCTTGGTGATGTAAAGTAGAAGTTAACTTACTATTAAATATATTTATATGATACAATTGTGTTGCATTTTAAATGAAGTAGGTAATGTAACGGCGTATATTTTGGTACGTAGAACAGCTCGTAGTTATAGTTGTGAATTTCCATAATAAAGTGTCCGTATTTACGATTAAAGATATTAATTTAGGTTTCTTTTTCAGAGCATTCTTTAGCAAAAAAACACAATGCGATTTACTTACTGAGAAATTACAATTAACACTTATAAGATGTGTTTATTCAGAATTTATAAGAAATTTAGAATTACAAATAGAACCGTCAACCATAATGTTCTTAAAATAAATTAATATTTGTACTTCACTACATTTTCCGCATTCCATCTAAGTAAATATTTTTTTTTATTTTTAAGCTTCACGCTTTATCCCGCACATGGCAGGGTAGGCAGAGGGAACTGCAGGGACCATGGGAACCTAGTGTTAAGACACCGTTGCTTAGCCCCTGCTTACTTCGTCCCCACATTGCGTGTTGAGTGGCGGAACTCAACGACGCGCTTTGCCTAGTTTACCAGAGCGAAGAAAATGGAAATAGAAAAGTCTATCTTCCCCGACTGGGGATCGAACCCAGTAACCGTTGCGTTACAGGCAGACGTTGCGCCTCTGCGCCACGACGGTCCTCACTAAGTAAATGGAAACGATTAATTCTCCCCGTTCTGGAATCGAACCTGCAACTATCGCAAATATTTTCTTTTAAAAATTATCTAGTAATAGAAAAGGTCGCTAGTTACATATCTGGCATGAACAAATGAATGGAGTGAATGAAACGAGCGTTTTTGTCCAGTTATTATTTAAACTAACAATATAAATGATAAAGTCTAGATAAAATACAAAGCTTCTTTACCACGGTGATTTGTGTCGTTACATAGTATATATATAGTATTACGTAAAAGTAGTTCTTGAGTATATTATGTATATTTCAAAATAATTAGATTTACGTCACTTTTTTTTTATAGCTTCACGCTTTATCCCGCACATGGCAGGCTAGGCAGAGGGAACTGCAGGAGCCATTTGAACGTAGTGTTAAGACATTCCGTTGCCTAGTTCCTGCGTTCTCCGTCCCCACTTTCCGCCTTTTTCGAGGGAGGAAGAAAATGGAAATAGAAAAATCCATCTTCCCCGACTGGGGATCGAACCCAGAAAACCAGAAATCGCTTTACATTCAGACGTTGCGCCTCTGCGCCACGACGCAACAGGCAAAACAAAAAAAATACACTTGAAACGCAGAAAACGGGGAGCGCAATGTCTTAGCATTAGGTTTTGACAGGTCCCTTCTGTCTACCTTGCTATGAGCGGGATAAAGCGTGAACCTAAAACAAAATTCAGTTCCTTGGGATGGAGTGTAAAATTATAAGTCAAAGTAATCACAAGATTAGAACCTTATGCTCCATTCTGCCGCATATTTTACTGCTAGTAGCGCAATCATATCCATCGGGATCTAGATGACATAGAGTTATTTTCATTTTTACCGTCATATATCTTTATTTAATATTTAGATGTAATTAAATTTTGTAAATTGTACCCTTCTCTCTCCCTTTTTAGCTTCACGCTCTAACCCGCACTTGACAGCGTAGGCAGATTAAGCCGCCGGAACCTGGTGTTAAGACATTCCGTTCCCCGCTTTGCCCATTCTGTAGCATTGTGTATTGAATGGTGGAACTCAACGCAGCACATATCTAGTTGCCAGAGTAAAAAAAATGAAAATCTGAAATCTTCCTCGAGTGGGAATTGAATTTATAAGCTTTATAAGCTTGATTTCCTGCCGTTAGGCAGGCGCTGCCACTCTACAGCGCGAGACTTTAACTGGTTCTTTTTATTTTTATAACTGCATTTATTATGTTGGAAAGGGTCAGGATATGTAATAACGTATATAAATATAATTTTCATCTTTAAAAAAAAAAACCGCAAGCGTTTCTTCATACTACATAGTAACAACTAAAACCTGAGCTGTACTTGAAAGTTAGTCGCAATTACTCAACTGGTTAACTGCCCGAGACGGACATCTATACAGGAGTTTGTTGGAAACATCGAACGTAGACTCACTGTTCACGTTTTCTTATTGTCTTTATTATGGGTTTAATTGATATTGCGTCTAAAAGTATGACATTTACGCCAAAAGAACCCCCTTCTGGGGGGTTGGGGATTATTGGGATTGTTATAGCTTTATATGTATATAGTAACATATAAAATATAGAAAATATATAAGTGAAAATACAGTTTTATCCCTTTTTCCGTATGAACAAAGGGAACCTGCTGTTAAGGGAACCTAATGCTCCTTTCCCGCTTTAACCCGCATTATAGAGATGTTGCGCGTTAGGTAGCAGAACACTGCAATTTATTTACAAGTAAGTAATAATTAAAACTAATCAGTTTCTCAAAAACTTAAAACTAATCACCATTTAGCGGAGCGCCAAACGCTGCGGTCCCTGCACACCTCTCCCGCCTCGTCCACTGTCATTAATCTCTTCATACATGCTCTCCGGAGAGTCTTCATCCTTTATACGAGACCTGTTTCCCTTTTATCCATTTATAAATTATTAATATCCATAAAATTCACTTACAGCTTCACTTATTGGTAAATAAAAATATTAAATATTTCTATATGCAGGTACAGTGGGAATAAATAATTATAATAAGAGAGACTTTTAGAGTACCAAAAGTTCCTGAGATTAGCTCAGATTAACAGACAAATTAATGAACTTCATAATAACATGAAAGTACAGATTTTAATATCATTTCAAACAGTTATTGAAAATATTTTGACACTTATATGTCAGTCATACTCTAAATCCTATCCTATATTATTTATTATTTATTATTATAAAGAGGTAAAGTTTGTGTGTTTGTAAATTGTAAGGGGTAATCTCGGGATCTACTGAACCGATTTTAAAAAATCTTTCACCAATAGAAAGCTACATTATTGCTGAGTGTCATAGGCTATATCAAAAATCAAAATCTGGTGATGGGATCCTGAAAACGAGGGAACTCCTTAAATTTTATAGGCACACCTATAGTGATTTCGGTTTTTTTCAAAGAATCTTGGTCATTTTCTCACGAAAAATAACATTTGATGAAGTGGAACTGTTGATGAAGGCCACAAATGGTCATGAGAACTTAATAATAAGTAACTGTTTTACGGGTCTGGTTCTATTTCTTTAACATAGTCGCTAAGCAATTGATGTTAGTCAACATGCATATGATGAAGTCTAGCTGATGATGGAGTTCCAGAACAACTCCTCAACGACTAACGGCCTTGCATCGGGAAAAACGATACTTTCTAATTGGTCATGAGTAGTTGACAATAGGCCATTGTAACTTAGGTAAAAGGTAATGTAAGTTGTAGTCCACAACGTGCTGAACAGGAGTTGACTTATATTTAGAGTTGGAGGCCGTATAATGGAGTGAAACATATGTATTCTCTTATGTATTCCTATTCATTATTATATACCCATGATTCCCACTGATTTACCCATACCGTTTAAAAGGCTACAGTTTTTAGTGAAGATTTCTTTTGCCCTCACTATTAACAAGTCCCAAGGTCAAACATTATCTCTGGTGGGCATTGACATAAGAAAGCCGTGTCTTTCCCATGGACAGTTATATGTTGGCTTATCTCGGGTTGGATCTCCTGATAGACAATATATTTTACTTCGAAATGGTAACATTGCAACCAATATAGTTTACAGAGAAGTTTTGAACAATTAAAATTACCATAACCAGAGTAATTTTTCCCGTCACTTGGTACTCATGGAATTCGTTTAGTGCAAATCCCGCAGAAAATGTGTTTTTTTTTTTTCGGACAGAGTTACTTTCGAATTTTGTATTAGCATGCAAATACAAACTATACCTACGTATAACTCACCTTTTGGCAGTTAGAAATTAAAACATAACACTCTGTACTAAAAAATGATTATTAACATTATGCCCAACGAAGTGGGCACGGGTCAGCTAGTCCTATATTAAAGCTAGTATTGTAACTGAATTTTTAACTCGAATACTAAAGCGAATTGGCTCGAAACTTTACAGTAATTACTCAGCGAGTCAACTGCGCGCGACGGACATCACTCAGAAAGTTGACTCACGTTAAATTGAACTATAATGACACTATAATTTATTCCATATTACAATAATAAAATAAAATGTTTTGAAAACAAGACTAATAAAAACTTCTCTATATTATACAGATATTTGAAATTATCGCCTATATTGACAATTTTTGGAAATCCGAAGACTCGAACACTTTGCAGTAGTCCGGTCACTGATAGACTAGACACAGTCTACCCGAAACGTTTGTTTTTCCAAAAAAATGTCAATTTGAGCGAATATTCCGTTTAAATTGTTTTATTTTAAAACACTTTAATAATTTCAAATCAAAGATCTTATTTTTTGACATGTTTTATAGAAATATTATATTACATCAAACGCTGTTACGTCACTATGACATAATATGCTCGTTTTGATACAAGAAATTTATAGTTTTAAGGGTAATAGAATCAAAATGTTTTGGAAATTAGGTATATAAATCAGACAAAAACTAAATATTATTTAATAAAAGTATAATACACTAAAAATATATCTAAAACACCCTAAAAAGTATTAAAAATATATAGCCAGGTGATATTGAACCCAAGATGCTGACAGCATCTTCTGACTTGATCGCTAAACGCTGAGCGAGAAAATTGTCAGCTTTTGGCTAACTTAACGGGTCTACCAACCGTTTAGAAATTAGTTTATAAATAATTTTGCACTAATGCCCCATTAACTCCATTAATTAAAGGTTTTAAAAGAAAAGGTAAAAACAAATAATCAAAGCTGAAAAAGGATAAAAATTCCAGTAACTCTATATATACTAAGTATACTGTAAATAAAAAGTAATGATCACATGCTCATATAAAACATTTTCTGTACAAAGAACAGAAAATGTCATTCCTTCAAATAATCGAACCTGCACTATTGATTTTTAAATAAAATTCAAATCAAACGTATTCTCCATTTCAAGAGCGAGACGATTGAAGCCATTTGCACGTCTTTTATATTTGGACTTTATACGGACAAGTCATTTCAAAAGGACCGTCGTGGCGCAGAGGTGCAGCGTGTGGCTGTGAACGCGACGTTAGTGGGTTCGATGGTAACATATATACCTTAAAGATATTAACAAAAATTATGTTTTCAAAAGGAATTGAACATATATAAAAATTGTCGAAAAAAGTCAATACAGTAGGCTATATAAGTGCAGACTCAACCTTCGTTTTGTTAGACAACACGTTATATATATATATATATATATATATATATATATATATATATATATATATATATATATATATATATATATATATATATATATATATATATATATATAGTATATATATATATATATATATATATATATATATATATATATATATATATATATATATATATATATATATATATATATATATATATATATATATATATATATATATATATATATACATATATATATATATATATATATATATATATATATATATATATATATTATATATATATATATATATATATATATATATATATATATATATATATATATATATATATATATATATATATATATATATATATATATATATATATATATATATATATATATATATATATCATGTTATATGTATACAAACATTGAATTTATATACTTCAAAGTAATAAGAAAAACCGAAGAAGTATAGAAGTATTAAGAAAAAGCTTTCGTAGCTAAAGCACTAATTAAAGGGTTTCAACAGAGCATGACTCACTCAGTTCAAGAAGCTTTTTGCTTCGTCCGGTCTAGACTAAACTTTCAAGCTCTTAATTTAATTTTTGTTATCTGCTTAATTGGACTTCAAGAAACTTTTACATGATTATAGGAAAAATGTAAAAGCTCTCGTAGTGCAGTTACAGAGCTTCTAACTATAAGCATGACGGTCGTGTGTTCGATTCCTATTTGGGGGAGAGAATCAAGTGAATGATTTTAGTACCCCTAGTAAAAACACGTGGCGTTGAGTTTCGCCAACTAATAAGTAACGTTTGCTGTTTTGGTAGCTAAGTAGATGTGTAATATAGTGTTGGTTTGAATTCAATGGAGAAATTTAAGAATATTAACTATTACGCGTTTTTACAAAACGAAGCTGTTCTACTGGCCTACAGGCTATACTATTTACAAGCAATCTGTATCGCAATTAAGATGATGTTAAGGCAAAATTTAAATTTAAGATCTAATATAGCTTCACGCTTTATTCCGCTTATATTAAAGTAGGTAGAACAATCCACAGGAACATTGGGAACCTAGTGTTAAGACACTCCGTTCCGTGTTTTCCGCCTTCTTTCGAAGCATCGCGTGATAAGTGGTTGCCTAGTTGACAGAGCGAAGAAAATGAAAATGATGAAAAGCCAT
>JAZFAU010000229.1:830000-1040000 GCA_037178615.1 Dione vanillae | reverse complement strand
TGGAGGAAATTCACGTTAAAAGCATGAGGACTCTTCGGAGAGCATGTATGAAGAGGCTAATGACAGTGGACGAGGCGAAAGAGGTATGCAGTCGGTTCTCCGTTCTCTCTGACTACCCCGCTAGGGATAGCACGTGAATGTATGTAAAATAATACATACCTACACACAGTATACACGTGACATTTTATATAATAGGGTAGGGGATAGGATAGAGCTAGGGGTATGAAGGCACTCCGTAGTGTCAAATATCTCCGTTATATGACAGAATAAAGCGCTGCGCACATTTTGCCGCTTTAATTTATACTATACTTAATACAGTAAAGTAGTAATTGAGGAAACTCTTAAACTATTACGATTTCAATCACAAATACTTCAAAAAGGGATAAATTGGATCCACAAAAGGAACAAAACAAATGAGCAAGATGCTTAGCGTCGTTGAATCTTAACGAGGTTCCACTGAAAGTATAGCGTTATATAGCGCATAATATTTATTCAATTGGTATGCTACTTAAAACACTAATAATGTTTTAAATTCTTGGGAAAAGTAGAGTAAAGAGTCAGCACTGCGCTCTGTTTATTTACCCAATGGACCTTGGCTTGGTATTATTGTTCATTTTATTGTAATTATAAGATATTAATGTTGAAAACATAAACTAAGATTTTTTCTCTATATTACAATATACGTTCTATATATTATGTTAGTGGCCAAGATCTCAACAGTGTTGTTCACAAAGACAAACGTTGGTAGCTCATTATGACTCAACAGACTTTAACTATGAACTTTCTAACACTAAATTGCAGAAATTTAAAAGGCCTTTTTGCTATATGCGAGGTATATAAAAAGCTATAAATATATTTAGCTGTCTTATCCACAGGATAACAAGGATTCGGATCATAACTAAGCCTTATCAAGCAGATCGATAGTCGGTGACTCTATCTCTAATAAGATCTTACTCGCCTCGACCGCACAATGACTCGAGCTTTATAGCCTAATGCTGTGCATGAGGCTTTATGCTTATAAGATGTTGCTCTTCCTTGAGCGTATACATGGTGTTTATAATTAAATATATTAGTTTAACAATTTAATAATAAAAAAAATAATTTTAAAATTAATTCAGATAGAATTTAGTGTAAAGACCTTCGTAGCGCAGACGCGTCTCACGCCTCTGCTGGTAAATGCGACGGTTTGTGGGTTCTTTTCCCCCTCGAGGAAGTTGGACTTTTCTATTTCGTTTTCTTCGCTCTGGCAACTAGGCAAAACGCGGCATTGAGTTGGAACTCAAAGCATTGCCACTTATGACTGCTCAACACAGAATGCCTCGAAAAATGCGGAAAGCAGGGAACGGAGTGCCTTAACACTAGGTTCCTATGGTTCATGTGGTTCCTTCTGCCTACCCTGCAATATGCGGGATTGCAATAAGTGTGAAGCTATTATTATTATATTATAGGAACATATCAGAAACGTTGATCGGAATAGACTTACTAGTGCCTATGTCTTAGCTGATAAATAAAAAAAAATTAAAATAAATCGTAGTGTCTCAACACTTAGCCAACTTGCTTGTATAGAGAAAATGTGTTCATAAAAACCAGTAGTTTTATTTTACGCAATAGTAGGAATAGCGCTCATTAGTAATTTTACGTTCGCGATATAAAGGTTTGTGTCACCTTCCAAGCGGTCTTAATGACTATTGTTATAGAATCTAGACTTAGTTTAATATGCTTAACCTAGATTTTGCCCTGATTTAGTTTGTAAAGCTTAATTTTTTTTTTATAATATAGGTGGCAAACGAGCTGACAGATCACCTGATGGTAAGTGAATACTGCCGCCCATGGACATTTGCAACACCAGAGGAGCTACAAAATGCGTTGCCGGCCTTTTAAATGGGTATACGCTCTTTTCTTGAAGGTCTGCAGGTCGTATCTGTCCGGAAATACCGCATGCGGCAACTTAAAAGACTTACAATTAAATTTAGCTTTAATTTTAATTGTACCTAAGTCTTTTTATGGGAGGAACTAGGAAAACTAGTGTTCTGGAGATCCGATGGTAAATTATTACTGACGCCAAAAACCCAGTATAAATATTTGGGTGAAAGTAGACGTAGTATTTGAAGATCGTTTTAAACTGAAACCACTGGTTCCGTTAGACTATTTCATGGTTATGTGGTACACTGTAATATGTTTCTATGGAAACACGTTGTAATGGAGTGCTAAGTGTCATGGACACTATTAACAATGATATTACATTGTGATTATTATTAATAATAAATAAATTAATAATTAATAATAAATAAATTAAGTAATAAAAAATGTAGAAGACCGAGGAAAGTGACTCCACTTTGCTCGCTCTTAGTCGGAAGACAGACCCTGGCAAAAGAGGTCGGTTTTAATGCCAGACAGAAGATTTTTTTTTTTTTAGCTTCACGCTTTATCCCGCACATAGCAGGGTAGGCAGAGGGAACTGCAGGGACCGTGGGAACCTAGTGTTAAGACACTCCGTTACTTAGTCCCTGCTTTCTCCGTCCCCGCTTTCCACCTTTTTCGAGGCATTGCGTGTTGAGTGGCGGAACTCAACGCCGCACTTTACCTAGTTTGCCAGAGCGAAGAAAATGGAAATAGAAAAATCCATCTTCTTCGATTGGGGATCGAACCCAGAAACCGTCGCGTTACTGGCAGACGTTGTGCCTCTGCGTCACGACGGACAGAAGAATTAATTATTAAAAAAAATAATTATTATATTACTTACTATAAAAATAGTAACACTTATATGTAACAATCTCTATTTTAATAACAAAATACAGAAACTGGCTTGGAACAGGAGAGCCTATCATATGTTCGCCATTTTCGCTGGCGTAACTTGACGCCGTGCTTTGTCAACCAGAGCTGTGATAAAAAATCTTTTTACAAACAATATGTCATAAAATAATAAAAGTCAATATTATATTTTTACTACTAAAATATAAATATTGTTAGGTACAACAGAAGTGGTTAAAGTTAATTTGAAATGGAAAACACTAAAACACACATAGATCACAAACCCGACTATGTTCGGACATAGATTCCACGTAATTACATTAAATGACATAGATCACTCAATAAGTATACTTCGTACAACTGCCACGACTGACATAAATTCAACGCTTTTGTAGTCTTTATCATCTAAAACTACCCCTCTTTTATAACATTGTTTGGAATAATGGCTAAATAAGGTAGAAGGAAGCTAACAATGTTATAAAATTATATATACTTAAATATAAAAAAAACCTGTGCAAATATCCCATAGAGTTTCGAAGCAAGTCTTTAAATGTACATAATTATAATCGTAGAGAGGCTACGAGCATTTTAACCGCCAGTTAACCAGTTTTTTGTAGGGTGGATATGATATTTAATATATTTTGAGGAGCGTCCTGTAAACATGACGGTTTGTAAACATGACGGTTTGTGGGTTTGATATCCATTCGTGATGGATAGATTATTTTATTTAATTTTTTCCACTCTGGTACTAGGCAAAGTGCGGCGTCGAGTTACGCAAGTTCACACGAAAGGAGGAAAGTGGGTCATTTAGTTCCCATAGGTCCTACGGTTCCCTCTATTTATCCTGCTACTACAAGCGGGATAAAGCGTGAAACTAAAGCGTGAAACGTTTGACTAATGATTTTGGAATTTTGTACATGAATTATTTAATATATTATGAAATAATTGAATCAGTTAATGCATGTATAAGATAAGGTAAGCAAAATTTATGAGATTTTCATATTTTTGATCGCGTGTTTATTAATTTGGGTCAGTCACAAAGAACTAAACTAAAGATATCAAAACTTTTACATAAATAATAATAATAAAGGTTCAGAGATTGATTTTTGATTTCCAAGTTCTTCATTCTGACGTAGTAATAATCTTATAATAATATTAAAAAAACGAACGTAATAACTTGTCACTATAATTTCTCTGTCGTCGTCAAAAATACGATGTAAAATATATAGTATGGGCACCCAATAATCTGCATCATAGTTAAGACAACGTACACATTAAGATCCGTTACTTTAAAACACGCAGACGTCCAGTGCTTATAGTTTAAATACTAGTTCTATGAAAATACGGAGGGATATTCTATTAGAAAACGATAATAATTCTAGACCTATTAAAGTTGTTACTGAATTTATTTTTATAATAACCTTAAATTTACCTTAGGTATATATTTTTTTGTAGCTTCACGCTTTAGCCCGCACATGGCAGGGTAGGCAGAGGGAACCGCAGGACCCGTGGGAACCTAGTGCTATGACACTCCGTTGCTTAGTCCCTGCTTTCTCCGTCCCCGCTTTCCGCCTTTTTCGAGGCATTGCGTGTTGAGTGGCGGAACTCAACGCCGCGCTTTGCCTAGTTTACCAGAGCCAAGAAAATGGAAATAGAAAAATTCATCTTCCCCGACTGGGGATCGAACCCAGTAACCGTCGCGTTACAGGCAGACGTTGCGCCTCTGCGCCACGACGGTCCTCTAGGTAAATATTTAAGGGTTTATGAGAAATATCAATAATATATCTAGGTTAGGCTTTTTCGTCTGTGTCCTGTGTCAACAGTATGTAAGCTACTTTGCCAAGTAAATATATTTTATGAACTATCAAGTTTAATTTTAAGGTTATATTGAAATTGTCATCAAAAATTGCAAAATATGGAAAAAGATTTTGAAAAATGAATTGACTTTGTTATAAAATCCAATTGCTCAAGTTACATTTAAAATGATCATTTTCATTTTTACACGTGTATGTACATATTTTTCGTAGAAGGAAGTAACATGCATAATAGACGATAGTCATGTTTCATAAACGAAGTGTTTTAACCTCAGGTTTACTCGGTTCTTGCGGTTCAATTTCTCTCAAATATTCATAAAACCTCAAAAATTCACACAAAAAACTAATATTATATTTAGCGTATTCGAAATTTCATAAAACACTGCTGTAACATTTTTCATGAAAAACTTGGAAGTTGACGATTTTTGAACGTAATGTCTATACTTATGTTTTCATGCTTATCAGAGCCTCTACTGACTATTTTGGGAAGCAAATATTATTTCTAATGCCACACAGTTTAATAACTCTTAAGTATTATCTACTGTAATATAATAAAACGGTTAAAGCTCAATGCTTGGAGCACATCTTGGAAACTACTGGTTAAATTTAGATATTGGTGGTATTTACAAAAATTTCAAGCCTTCATAGATAATAGATTGTTCATTCATTCACTTATATTTCGTTTACCTGTCATTCATTCGTTGACTATTATAGTCATTATTAAGACGTCGAACAGTGCAGACGTGGTTTATTCTAGTTACCCATTCCCCTTTAGATAAATTCAGTTCCTTAAAAAAAAGGCCATAAAAAAGGATATTTAAAGAAACCAGCCTATTCCCACTGTGGGATTTAGATATTCTCCAGCATGCAGCAGTTTCTAGCTCTCCATCTTCGAGGCATCAGTCCACAGTCGACAGTCTGGAGGGTGCCCTACGCTGTGTTTGCTGAACTGCGGTCCCTACTCAGGGCGTCATCTGCCTTATGTCACAATAGAGCAGTGGTCGTTTCCCCTTTTTTTAGTAATGAATACCAGGGAACGGAGTGTCTTAACACTGTTCCTATGGTTCTTGCAGTTCTCTTTGTTTGTCCTGTCATGTGCAGGATAAAGCGTGAAGAAGAAAAAGAAAAAAAAAATACTGTAAACGAAAAGATCTGGATAAACAAACTTTTATATGATTCTTATGTTGTTATTTTTATGCAATATTTTCTGTTAATGTTGATATTTTTGTAGGTTGAAAGCTAATGGGGTTGTAGTTTAGTAACAAAAGGTACAAATATTTTCATTGATTGATTGAAAACATTTTCATTGATTTGGTGTAAAGTAAGATTTATAAAACCGTAAACTTATGTTTGACTGACAAAGAAATATTTAAAACTACTAAGCGAACATATCGGAAGTGCCTTATATAGCACTAGAAAATGCCCCCTACACATTTCTAAGAATAGGCTGTTTCTTTAAGTATTTTATTAACTTTAACACAATATCAAAAGAAAAATACTATCCGTAAGTAAAATTCGTTCTTACACTGGGAAGATGGATGTTCTATTTCTATTTTCTTCGCACTGACAACTAGGCAAAGCGCGGCGTTGAGTTCCGCCACTCAACACGGTCGGAGAAAGCAAGAACAAAGCAACGAGGTGTCTTAACACTAGGTTCCTATGACTTTTGCAGTTCCCTCTCCTGCCCTGCCCCGTGCGGGATAAAGCGTGAAGCCAATTGTTTTATTTAAAATGTATAAAAGTAGTGATAAATCAAAAATTTTAGTAGCTTCCACCTACCTGTACCTGTGACCTCCTAAAAACATTCCAACATTCGATAAATTCAACCAATCAGCAAAACTAATTCTAAAGACAGCAAGGCTAATTCTATCACCAACTCAATCATATCGCTATGAAACTTGTGATTATGTGATGATCAAAAAACTTTTCTCATTACAGGCCTCCTCATCCGCTCATTTGTCGGATTATCTGTCAAGTTTCTGCAAACATATCTGTGGTTATTCAGAATTTTTAAGAATATTGCTATTTTTACGTTGGCTGATTTATTTTTTTTTTCTTATTTTGTTTCACGCTGTATCCCGTTTATAACAGGGTAGGCTGAGGAAACAGTAGGCTAGGTTCCTGCGGTGTCCTGTTAAGACATTCTGTTGCCTGCATTCCGCCTTTTAATCAATTGCAATCATTAAGTGTTGTGTGGCTGCGGAACTAAACGCCAAGCTTTGCCTATTTACCAGAGCAAAGAAAATTACTATGAGATAATCCATTTCCCCTAAGTGAGAATTGAACCTACAAACCGTCGCGTTTACAGGTAGACGGTGCGGTTCTGCGGCACAACAGTCTATACTTCACTTACTTACTTTTTATAGTTTACTGATAATGTTTAAAATATTTAATATTTTCTTATTTTCATGTATGTCCAATGAATAAACTTTGTCATTGTGATCCAGAAATGAATATGAGTGCTAATTTTGCCATCAAATACATATATAATAAGTGAAGAAATGTTCAGTTTTTAATGTTTCATTAATGAAAAATAATATTGGATTGAGTACATTAGAATTCTGTAACACTATGGAACCCCTAATTCAAAACATAATAGCCCCAACTATTGGTAGTCTATAATTTTTTGTTATAGTTGTTTTTGGCTTCACATTTTATCCTGCACATGGCAGGGTAGGCAGAGGAGACAAGACAGTCCGTTTTCTGCTTTCCACCGTTTCGTGGCCTTACGTGTTAAGTGATGGAATTTAATGTCGCGCTTTGCCTAGTTGCCAGAGCGAAGCAAATGAAAATAGAAAAATCCATCTTCGCCAAATGGAAATCGAACCCACTTTAACATGGTACAAAGCGTCCTCTTCAATTACCTCCCACACTAATATCATACTGTAGCATTGTACCACTGCTACGTGAAAAAAACGGAATTGAACCCCAAATCGTTGTATCACCAGGCATTTTATAAGTAAAGAAAATTTGTTAAGTAACTATTTACAAGATTTTATGTCATTATATTCTTTTTTAAATATATCTTGATTAAATTTTTTATCCTCTTCATAGAAAATATATATATATATATATATTCGTGCAGAAACTCGTTGGATGAGAAAATCCTTAATTAAAACATGTCTTTGCTTGTTTTTGTTTGTTGCAGCTGTAAAAGGAAACTAAGAATATGATAAATGGTAGCGCTAACACCATATATGGTAAGTTCCCGTGGGATCAATGGTATTGTAATTTTTTTAATTTTAGAGATCCGCACAAATTCTCTAAATTAAAACTTTTTGGCTTATATTCTAAAATTATATATGTAAGTTATTTAATTCCTTTACTTTTTCATTTATTTATGGAGACGGATTATTGTCAATGGCAAATGCTGATTGAAACGGAATTAAGCTTAGCTAGTTTATGTCCCAATTTAGTATATAGGGAACTTTTCGAATTAAAAAGAACTACAAAAAAATTTTAAAAATTTGTTCAATTTTAGATTAACACTGTGTTCCTAGAAAACTAGAATACCGCAGCCCCAAGTACTGTGGCCCTAGCATATTTCTCTTGCTACTTCTACTTCTCACTCCAACGTCCTTGTCGTCTATTGGAGTCTTCAGGAATCTGGTGCTCCAGATTTCTCTAGATCCTCGTTTTCTTTATATAACGTACCAGTACAGTGGGATACCCCGGATGTGGACTTTGAAGGTCAATTGATTTCTCCAAATAATAACAATAAATGTATTATATATATTTATTTTCTCTTTGTTTTTTTTATTGGTATAACATAAACAATAATGGCTGAACATAATAAGATGATCCAAGGGCACTTTTGTTGTTATATACAATTATTATTCTGTCCCATTGTGTATACGGAACCAAGTGTTTTCCGTGTCGGTACGCATCGCGAATAATAAAATTGTATATACGTCTTACTCCAAACAGTAGGAGCTTGAATATGTTTTTTTTAATATGTGTTTTTTTAGCTTTATATATTTCCTTTATATGGTTTCGAGGGAAAGGAGAAATTAGTGTTCAGACACTACGTTTTTCTATTTTGTTATAAAAAAGTTTATTTTCATTTCGGATATTATGTGTATATACAATATACTGTGTCTTTGAAGCATGATAAAGATTGCTTTTATGTAAAAACATCAATTTTCATTGCTGTAATAGAGAATCGATTCCTTAAATATCGATTATATTTTCTAGTATTGATACATTGTAAAAACTTGTTTGACAAGTGCCAGGTGCTTCTTACGATGTGATGGGCTCTTGCACTGCGAATTCATGGAAACCTAAGGTTTCTTTCTATATTTAAGGTTTTATTTTTTTTTAATATTAGGTTTCATGAATTTTAAAGAGAGCAGAGAATTAATACACTGGTCACTCTCTCTCATGACGTATATTTTCAAACACTTTCTAAGCAATGCTTTCTACTACGTCACGATAAACGGTTTGTGTTTCGACGTTGAACTGTTGTTATTATGTGGATATGATTAGGGTGACAGCTAAAGTTAAATATTAAATTTATTATATATTTTTGTTTATATATATATCTAATCTATGAAATATTTATCACTTTTAAGCTTCAAACGTACCGGAAGGAGAATAAGGGTATTTTATTGTTCTAATTTTAAAAAAATGTAAAGAAACTATCAGTAAATTACAAATATCACTAATATGTTCGTATATATACGTAAATATTTAAACATAGATAATTTAAACCGTTTTTAAAGACTTTTTCTAGGCCGAACTCGTAATTACTTTAGATTACATCACTATTATAAAATACTACTAGAAACTATATGTAATTAAATAAAATTAACAACAATATATATATATATATATATATATATATATATATATATATATATATATATATATATATATATATATATATATATATATATATATATATATATATATATATATATATATATATATATATATATATATATATATATATATAAGATTTTAAAATGATAACTGTCATTACATTCAATCTTCCGCGCCTTGAATGAAAGTTTTCTTAATTTAGGCCTAATTTTACAGCGTTTAGTTCCGCAACATTTTCACAACTTACAGAATACAGAATTTTAATATTTTTAAATAAATTTTAAAACACATAGTTTTTCATTACTTTTTTAATATTTATCTTATTTAAAACTTCACTTAAAAGTATAATCGGCCACAAAATTAATATCAAATTGAATTAAAAAGCAATAATCGATATATTTTCGATAAGGCATATCCACATTATACAACAAGAGGCTCTGATGAGTCGTCCAAATGTTTACGTGCAACGACTATTAAGTCACTGGACAAAGGAATTCATGACGCGGTACGCAGTTTTGTGTATGGAGAACGTTTTTATTTAATATTTTTTATATTATTTAAAACTTTATTATTTCTTGATTTTGTAATATTTTTTCGTAACTTCACGCTTTACCCCGCTTATAGCAAAGTAGGCAGAGGGAAATATGTCTTGAATTTTGTGTTAAAACACTCCGTTTTCCGCGTTCCGCCTTTTGAGACGAGGCCGGGTTATACAATTTAAATTATGTAGAGAGCGACTGTAAAACACAATAAATATTTTTCTCGTTTGAAATAGAATTTTATTGTTGAAGTACTCTCCTTTCTCTCTCTCACTGCTATTCTTCAATGTAACATATATTCATCTCGATGGTTACCAGTTCCAATTATTGACAATCCCCTGGCCAGATTGCGGAAAGCATAGTGTTTATTGTATACTAAAAAGTAAAGCATTTCTTTATATTATGTATATAGATACATATATAAATAAACCACAAACACACACACACACACACAAAACTTTAAGCTAGATCTCTGCATTACTAGTTCATATAAATACATATATATATATATATATATATATATATATATATATATATATATATATATATATATATATATATATATATATATATATATATATATATATATATATATATATATATATATTATATATATATATATATATATATATATATATATATATATATATATATATATATATATATATATATATATATATATATATATATATATATATATATATATATATACTAATACTAATACTAATAGTATATATATATATATAAATACATATATATACAATAAAGAAGTCGCCACAACATTTGTATCGCATCAAACGCGAACTCTATTCGTTAACGCCATACAAAATGGCCCTTAGAAACTGAAGAGTGCAGTTTTCCTGGACACATTGCACCTGTGGCGCTAGACGAGTTGCGTCGTAATCTCAACCAATGTAAGTTTTAACTTAAACTTTAACTAAAAGTTCAAAATTGTAAGTGTTTTAGTGTTTTATATTAACTTAGTGATTCGCTAATAAACTGTTATTACTAATAGTCATAGTAATTACTAAGAAATAGTGCGTTATTACTAAAATATAGTGTCAAGAAATAGTGTTAGTAACTAAGGAATAGTGTCGCGTCACTCCGTCTTAACTGTTCGCTTAGTAAGTCCTCCCTCTTATCACAAAGTACGGGGAAAGTGTTTAGTGAAAAATTCATATTGCCTTGTCGAATTTGAATTTATACCGACATCTATGTTAGACTTTGTAATTTTAAGTCTTTATTTTTTTATAATTCTTTTTTTATACCATATCACCAGGAAACTAAAGTTTAACTAAAGGGGCTCTTTTAAATTAAAAAAATTTTGTTTCCGTATACATTTAATATCACCATTTATATTTGTGGTAGAGATCGAGGTGGTACAGTAGGACTGTGTTTTTTGTAAAGTTACTGTTTGTGGGATCTCCCACTATTTTTATCCTAAAGAGTGGAGTGGCAGAATGATTTCTGACGCGCTTTGTCTTGTTACTAAAACAAAGAAAGGATAATAATTCATCTTAAACATTGGGTATTGAACCCAATAACCATCTGCGTCCGTAAAAACTCTACCACTGTACCATGACAGGTATAAATAAGTAATTGACATTATATGGGAGTGTAATTTAAATATTTTATGCACTTAATTCTAACTGTAAAGTTCCCGTTATTTGTCCCTTGGTCTAATTGCAAGAGGCAACGTCCTTTCTGAGGATTTTACTTAGTTATTGTAAAATCAATTTTATTATAAGCATATAAAGTCGGAATTCCAATTTGCATGATCTTTCAAGTTTACAATTTAATGCAGGGGTTGTCAATATTAGTATGTTTTTTTTTTAATTTTCTCGCAGCTTCACGCATTATCACGCGTTTCACGCTAGAAAAAACGTAGTGATAAAACGTTCTGTACTCTTACTTTCAAGTGGACTCAGTACGCTTTGTTTTGACTTTGGCTTGGCGTGGCTTGCTGTCCCGACTAAGAATCGAACCTAATAACAACTTAATACCAGCCATTAACCTACAGCGCCAACATGAGATTACTATTTTCTTTGAAAAGATTCTTACTATTGTGAAGTTGGTAAAGAAACTTGTGATACATCACTAAGTCCCTTATTATACTGAACTATAATTATTTTGTTTTTAGTTTTTTAAAACGATTCATTGAAACTCTATATTTCAACTGAGGTTAAATTTAATTTTTTTTGTCTATGAGTCTATGAAGTAAATAAAATTAAAATTAAATAGGTTACACGCTTTATTCCGCTCATAGCAGGGTATGCAGAGGGAACCGAACCTAGTTAACATTAGACACTCCACCGCTTTCCACCTTTTGAGGCATTGCGTGTTGAGTTTGAGACATAATCTTTATAATATAGATAAAATCTTAGTGATAAGACCCTCCGTTTTCAATTGTTAGTGTTTGAACACAGATCATAGTATACTATGTCGCGTTGAACGCCGTGCTTTGTCTCTCCAGTGGTATAATGAAACTAATTTATCATTCAATAAAGATTTTAATTAATAAATAGATGAAAACCTGTCGTGGCGCAGAGGCCTAAGCGTCTGCCTGTAAATCGACGGCTTGAGAGTTCCATTACCACTCGGGAAAGATGGATTTTTCTATGTCCATTATCTTCGCTCTGGAAACTAGCAATGCCTCGAAAAAGGCGGAAAGCGGGGACGGAGAAAGCAGGGCTAAACAACGGAGTGTCTTAACACTAGGTTTATATGGTCCCTGTAGTTCCCTGTGCCTACCCTGCAAAGTGCGGGATAGAGCGTGAAGCTAAAAAAAAAACCTTTTGAGAATTGAATTAGTAAATCGATGAATCCAATGAAGGTTCGTTTTGAGAATCAATAAATAGATAAATCCAAAAGATTAATGCAATGAAAAAAAAAGGTTGAAATGTTTAAGATCTCCTTCTTTTTCCATCGGCCCATACTTTGAGATATTCATTTGTAGATAAACTTGTACATTGACCGCGAATTAAATTAGACTGCATCAGAAACGCCTTAGGTTGTTTATTTGCATTTACATTTGCATATTGTATGCGTTTTGATTAGCGATGCATTATTTATAGGTAATTTATTTGATTTTTTAAATATTAATTAATATCCTTAAGTAAGTTTGTTTCATAATGTCAGGTAAAGACAGCATAAAAGAGAACAGAGAGTTTGTAAGACACTCAGTCTTTTCGTTTGTAAGACATTTACGACTTTTTGTTGTATTTCTGACGCACTGTGTCGTAACTTAACGCTGTTTTAAAATTAGTTTAACAGAGCAGGTTCATGATAAAGATATTTCTCTCCTAAGAGAATGGAATATACACTCGCGGTCTTTATAAGGAACTATTTAAGAGCGACCCGCCTACTTGACCTACATTATTATTTATTATTATTTTTTTTTATAGCTTCACGCTTTTATCCCTCTTGTAGTAGGGTAAGCAAAGGAAACTGCAGAAACCATATGAACCTAGTGTTAAGACACTCCGTTGCTTAGTTCCTGCTTTCTCCGTCGTCATCGTTTACAGTTTACTTACGTCGTCGTCGTTTACTTACGCCTCTACGCCACGACGGTCCTCAGTAGTATTTGCGTGAAATCGGAACAAATGTCCATTATCACTAACTTTCCCATTTGTAAAATTTAAAGTATTAATTAAAAACGGAGTGTCATAACACTGTCTTCCCTCTGCTATATCCCGCTATATGCGGGATAGAGCGTGATTTTTTTTTAAATTTAATTTTAATCCTCATTGATTCTGTATTTAAAGGAGAGGCGTACGAATCAATATCTGAGATAAAATCTATAAACAGTTTTACCAACGGTAATATAAACTAGATCTTGAATAACGCCGAGTGTTCATAACACTATCTTCCCTCTGCCTATCCCGCTATATGCGGGATAGAGTTTGAAATATTTTTGTTATTTAATTTTAATCATCATTGATTCTGTATTTAAAGAGAGAGACGTATGAATCAATAACTGAGATAAAATCTATAAACAGTTCTACCAACGGTAATATAAACTAGATCTTGAATAAAAGCTTTTATATCATGATTGGGCAAAACCTATGAAATTAACTATATTGTTGATTTTTTAATTATGATTATTATATTTAAATAAACCGAATTAATCCTAGATGGCTTTGGAAAATATTGAAAACTGTCTAATATATCGGTTGTTCAGAAAATGTACCATATCAAAATGTACGTACTGTTTTTCTTTTTTTTCTAGCTTCACGCTTTATCCCGTTTACAGCAGGGTAGGCAGGAACTGTAGAAACCTAGTGTCAAGACTCTCCGTTCCACACTCTCCGTCTTTTTGAAGCATTACGTGTTTGACAGAACTCAACTATGCGCTTCGCCTAGTTGCGAGAGGGAAGAAAATGGTAATGAAAATTCCATTTTCCTCGAGTAGTAATCGAACTGAAAACCCGTCATGGTTACAGGCAGATGCAACGCCTCTGCGCCACGACGGTCCTTATGATGTACGTTATACGTACTTGATAACGAATATATGTTATTATAAAAAGAAAAAATCCTATTGAATCTCTATCTTTATTAAAGGAAGACACATAATAAGTATTATATATGTATATATGTATATATGTATATATGTAAGTATGTAAGTTTATCACTTGCCAAATCTCTACAAGTACTTATCGTGAAACACGCGTTACCATGGCAACGTGTATGAAACATTATATAGAAGTGTATATTATCATATATATGGTAGTGTGTGTAACATATATCTATGTCGTTTAAGTATCGTATATATATATATATATATATATATATATATATATATATATATATATATATATATATATATATATATATATATATATATATATATATATATATATATATATATATATATATATATATATATATATATATATATATATATATATATATATATATATATATATATATATATATATATATATATATATATATATATATATATATATATATATATATATATATTTTTTTTTTTTTGCTTCACGCTTTATCCCGCACATGGCAGGGTAGGCAGAGGGAACTGCAGGAACCATATGAACCTAGCGTTAAGACACTCCGTTACTTAGTCCCAGCTTTACTCCGTCCCCACTTTCCGCCGTTTTCGAGGCATTGCGTGTTGAGTGGCGGAACTCAACGCCGCGCTTTGCCTTAGATGCCAGAGCGAAGAAAATGGAAATAGAAAAATCCATCTTCTCCGACTGGGGATCGAACCCAGTAACCGTCGCGTTACAGGCAGACGTTGCGCCTCTGCGCCACGACGGTCCTCAATAAATATATATATATATATATATATATATATATATATATATATATATATATATATATATATATATATATATATACACATATAGTGCTATGCCTGCTTATCCATATTTATTGGATCTAAAGTTTTTCCTTCACGTATTAATTTTATATACGGATAACCCTAATTAATAGTTATGGCAACAACGTATTATAACGACAAAGGTCGGCATATCCTCGGCATTATGTGACATTTATATATTATTTGCCAATATCGTTTAAATCACGATTAGTTAGTTTTGAATTTTATACTTGTAAGAGATATATGGACTTGGGAGTTGTATATATATACATATATATATATATATATATATATATATATATATATATATATATATATATATATATATATATATATATATATATATATATATATATATATATATATATATATATATATATATATATATATATATATATATATATATATAATCTTTAAAGTTTTAACGCTTTAACAATCATGAAAAATATTTAATACATCTTATTTATCTTATCTTATCCGGCTTATCCGGCCAAAAACAAATTTAATGAAGAAATCCTTAAATACTTTCAAAATATTTCTATAGTAGCTTTATACTGTGCACACACTGTGGTTTAACTCGCCGTAAGCTCAAGAACCTAGTGTCAAGACACTCCGTCCCCCAATTTCTCTCTGTCGAAGCATTACAAAACATAGCATCTTAACACGTGACTCCCTCCGCTTTATTCTTCTTTAAGCCCTGCTTTATGCGGGATACTGCGTGCAAATAAGTGATTCACTTAAACAATTATCTCTAGAAAAGCTTTGTAATTCCTATATACCTCTATGTAGTAGGTACAAGATTGAATTATAAAGAAACTAAGTGACATTGCTTTAGTAACTCAGCGTGATTAGCATACAATAGCGAGTTTGAAAGTTCGATGACACTAAAATAAGGTCAAAATTAAAGGAGGGCATTTTTTTTAAATTTTTTCTTATGACAAAACGCGGCGTTTGTTTCCGTTAATTAGGCCGTGAGTTAACATTATTTATTGTATGTATATATATATATACATATATATATATATATATATATATATATATATATATATATATATATATATATATATATATATATATATATATATATATATATATATATATATATATATATATATATATATATATATATATATATATATATATATATATATATATATATATATATATATATATATATATATATATATATATATATATATATATATATATATATATATATATGTCATTCAACATAAGCAGGGTGAAAAAACACTATTTCTCTATTTATTTAACCTATAACTCCTATTTTTTTCTTTTTCTATTTATTTAAAGACATTGCGTGTTGATTAACTAAACCCAATGCTTTCTTTGTCCAATCAAATTGCGTAGACGTGTTTTGTCTGTATGTGTATGAAACGTGATTTGCATTACAATTTACACTATGTTATGGCTTGACTATAAACGTTTAGAAGCGGGATAGCCTAAGAGGAGAATATATATATATATTTCTTATATTTTTTATTCAGTTATATGCCTTATATAATTAAACAATAAAATATAGTGTTTTCACTACGTTCTTCAAATTCACCGTTAAGTTTCAAAATTCCGGATCGATCGATCAATCAATACAAAATAGTTTATTGCTCTAGGTAAGAATCAAACCTAGAAACCTGGCTTTCTTTTTATTTTTACCATAGCAAAGAAATAAATGGTAAATATGTTGTTTTATATATTTGTTTTGTATAAATAATGTTCAATGCCGAAAGAGGTGAGAATCCCGTGGGAATGCATTAAAATCTGTACGAATGAGTTGACATGTGAAAATTGTTTGTCGATTTCCAAAATATATTAATTTATTTAAAAATTAGACGTTCTGTGGGTTTGCTTTACCGCTGTCCCGCGAGATATGTAATGAGGTTTTTGTATTAATATTTCATTATTAGCTTTTATAATATTTTAAAATACGAGGTTGTGTGGTTCAGATGTGCCTTTAAGTTATATTTTGTGGCTTCGATTCCCACTTTGGGTAGACGGATTTTCTCATTTCCATTTTCTTCGCTCTGTCAACTAAGTAAACGTGGCGTTGAGTTCCGCCACTCAATACGCAGTGCCTCAAAAGGCCGAAAGCAGGGAACGGAGTGTCTTACCATTAGGTTTCCATGGTTTCCACGGTTCCCTCTGCTTACTCTATCATGAGCGAGATAAAGCGGAAAGCTTAAAAAAGAAAACCAGTACCTCTTGTAAAACGACCAAACGCACTAACTATACGTTCTTATCGGCCTACGTCAAAATTATTATATACATATTTGTTGGGAAATATTTCTCTATATATTATCTAGAAATATAAGAATAAGGATTTTCGAATGACTCCTTCTTCAGGTTAATGGAACCAAGGTTCAAGAAACTTAATGTTTTGTTGCAAAATTTTTGACATATATGGTGTATTTTTTAAACTCATTAGTATCCGGAGACACCGGAAGTCGGGATAAATAAATCAGTGAATTTGAAGTTCGTTGAATTTACAGCTCTTTCTGTAAATTCAACGAACTTCAAATTCATTCAACCTAGTGTTAAGACACTGTTCCCTTACATATTCACAGTCGAATGGTAGAAAGTATTGAAATTTTCGCATTTAGAATATGGTGCATGAAAATGAACATAATCTGTTACCATAACGGGAATCGAACCTTTAACCAAGTGTTTAGAATAAGATACTTCTCACTAAATTCCTTCATTTTAATTTAATTATAGAATAAAAGCCAGAAGTAAATTTATGAGGTCATTGTTTCTTAAACCGAATTTACAAAAGAAGGAATTATGTATTATCATATTAAATGTGTAGATTTTACTTATTGTATTTCGTATTATGTTAAAAAAAATAATCCCTAGTTAACTTGCTATAAAGCATGAATATATTTATTTTTTTTAATTACACTCATAACTACGTAATTAAGAACAAAAACATACGAAAAAAATCAAAAATTTTCTTTAAATACTACGAAATAATAATTTAGTTACAGGAATTCTGAAAATGAATGAGTATATCGATAATTTTCAGCATGACCTAATACGCTTTGTCACCTCTAGATAATGAGTTAGCGGAAGAATGTGTCCAAAACGTAAATTTCCTAGTACAATTAAAAATCGATTAGTAACTTCTATCGAGTTTAACGATTCATCCTTTTATCTCGCCGAATACACGTGTTTTGATAACTTTGTTAAAAATTCCACAATAGGCTTCGTTTAAGATTATTTCTTTTATTTACACAAGCCTGAAGTAAATAAGTAAACATAATCTATATTTTTTAGCGGGGACGGAGAAAGCAGGGACTAAGTAACGCAGTGTCTTAACAATAGATTGCTATGTTTCCTGCAGCTCCCTCTGCCTAGTCTGCCATGTGCGGGATAAAGCGTGAAAATACATATTTTAACTTTTGTATATATTATTTAGTTAAGTCTCAAACACTATCTTGATCTTCTAAGATCGTAAGTTCAAAATCTGGTGCGTTAAAATTTTGATGAGGATGAGGCGTTAAAACGTATATATCACATGAAAATTTTCATTGCTTACAATATTTTCCAACATTTCAATATTTTTTTAATAAACAATAGTAAGAAAATAATACATTGTAATTCTCTATTAACCGTTTCAACTCGTTTTATTGATCTACCAGGAAATGTCATGAAACAGTATTTGAAGCAGTTACCTCCCATGGAGAGGGTTTGACTTTGATTTGATTGACTTATACTGTCCATACTGTTCGAGAAGTTCCTAAGGTAAGCCCTTAAGAGGGCTAAATTGTATTTACTACTTTAGCAGTTAGTGTAAAGTTAAGAAGTACCAGGAAATATTGTTTTCTATATGAAATAAAATTTTATTTTCTGTTTGTTCATATATGTATATATAAATGGTCAAAAGAATATCTATGTTATCTATGACCTTTTTTACATAAAGACCTATCACAGCGCGGAGTTGAGTTTCGTCACTCTATACTCAATGCCTCGAAAAATGGCGGAATGCAAGGAACGGAGTGTCTTAACACTAAATTCCCCTAGTTCCTGATGTTCCCTACTTTAAAGTTTATTTATACATATATATGTATATATGTATACGTATATATAGATATACATATATACCGAGATATAAGTGCAAATTTGTTTTCCACAAGTGTTCCCTCGGTGTAGTTAAAGACAGACATACATATATTCTTAAAAAAGTATCATAATTACAAAATTTCCACTCTGAATCAACACTCTACATATCTTATCATTATCAATCACTTGATATTATCAAAAGTATTTATAAACCAGTATTTATTTTGTACTTATTGTAAAGTGTCTTTTAAGACTTTAATAAACGTGTAGTAATTAAATATACATATGCTAAATAAATAAATATATGTAAAAAGTTATTTATTATAACAAATATATATAATTCATTTTAAATAGAGATAAAATATAAAAGAAATAAAAAAACTTTATTAGGTTACAAACTTGTTAGGTAAGTCTGTTTTCCTTCGTTTATTGTAAGCTTTAAACTTTTTTGCGTTTCGTTCGTGTTTCGTATTGTAAGTTTCGTGGGTTTGATTCCCATTCGTTGAAATGAATTAATTTCTTGCCAACAAGACAAAGCGTAGCGTTTCAAATTCCACCTCTCAACATGTAAATTTGGCGAAAAGTGGGAAACGGAGTGTCTTAGCACTAGGTTCTCTTTTACTGTATTATATACAGGATACAGTGTGAAGCTATATTTTTCCAGTACAATAAATTATTTGAAACACGGTTTCTTAGGAGAAACATATCAAACGAGATACAAAAAGTAGCTATCCATTTAGCAAAATCCTTTTAAATTTTTTATAAAAAAATACGAATTCGAACCCCTAGTCCCCTCTGGAACCAAGAGGTTAATGACAGTGGACGAGGCTCTTAGTCCTTTTTTGTTAAAGCTGGGATAAAGCGTGAAGTTAAAAAGAGACACCTGGTCACGTTGGTGAACAACTTTCCTTTTAACAGATCTGTGACACAAAGATAAAAAAAACAGGTATAGAATGTAAATACTGCGTGTTGTCTTCAGTATATATTTAATCATATTACAATTAATTAAAAATTTACATATGTTAATATAGAAAAGGCTTCATATAAGATATTATATTTTTATATGTAACTTTTTTAAAAAGATACAACTTTAAGTATTATATAGATTAAAAATATGAATTCCTTTATATGTTTACACCAGATAATCTAATTATAAATGAAAAAAAACACTAATTAAAAATAAACGACATAAAAATTGACACTTGTTACAAATTTACAGTAAATCCTAAAAAAATAAAACAAAATCAACCAATAAAATCGTTCAAAGACAGCTGTCTTTTCAAACCTTAGTCACAGCGAGCTCGAACTGTTTCACTTTAAAAAAAATCAAAAACAAAACATTAGGCGGAACAATTAAACATAATTTGTCACCTTGACCGCGCCACTAACGTGACCGGGATAAGAAACTGTGCTAATGATTTTTATTACGCATCTCAAATCGGTATCGACATTCCGTTCAGACTCCTTCGTGCTAGCGGTTGGCCTACTATACATCCCATATATAAAAGATACCATTGAGATGCAAGTTCAGTACGAATCCGGCGCTTAAATGTGAAGATCGCGTTAAATATTTTGTATTTATTTTTATAGAACCGGTATGGGGCATAAGGCGTTGGCGTTTGCGGTCGTGACCCTCCTAGGGTTGGCGGAGTGCGGACCTCCAGGGAAACCGACGTTGGGATGGGGTGAGAGGACCTTCGCTATTGTGGAGGTGAACCAGGCAGCTACAGCATACAACCAGCTCGTTAAAAGGAAGGATGCAGGCTGATGTTTCCGTTTCCTGGAATGTATGGTCTGGAGATTCAGCGGAGACAGCTAAAGTGTTGTTAAATGGAGAAGAGGTCTGGTCTGGCGCGTCTGGAGCAGGCTGCGTCTGCCACTTTCCCCGTTTCCAAAGGTGGAAGATATCAAATGACAGTTCAACTTTGCAATGCGGACGGATGCAGTACAAGCGATCCCACCGAAATCGTCGTAGCTGACACCGATGGAAGTCATTTACCTCCACTGGAATATACAATGGGAGAAAAAAACAAGCCATTCAAGCAAACATCTGGAAAAGTTGTTGGTGCTTACTTCGTAGAATGGGGTGTGTATCCTAGAAAATTCCCCGTGGATCGTGTACCTATTCCTAATCTAACTCATCTTCTTTACGGCTTCATCCCAATTTGCGGCGGTGATGGCATCAATGACAGCTTGAAAGAAATCGAAGGCAGTT
The DNA here is from genome assembly GCA_037178615.1 of Dione vanillae. NCBI lineage: Eukaryota > Metazoa > Arthropoda > Insecta > Lepidoptera > Nymphalidae > Dione > Dione vanillae. Next base: position 1,018,445 of record JAZFAU010000229.1, on the reverse strand, counting down.
TCCAAGCTCTCCAGCGCTCTTGTAGTGGCCGCGAGGACTTTAAAGTCTCTATCCACGACCCATGGGCAGCTTTACAGAAACCACAGAAAGGACTATCTTCATGGAATGAGCCCTACAAAGGCAACTTTGGTCAGTTAATGTCTCTTAAACAGGCCAGACCTGACTTAAAGATTCTTCCTTCTATTGGTGGCTGGACTCTTGCCGATCCTTTCTTCTTTTTCACTGACAAAACTAAGAGAACTCGATTTGTACACTCGGTTAAGGAGTTCCTTCAAACATGGAAATTCTTCGATGGTGTTGATATCGACTGGGAGTTCCCTGGTGGTAAAGGCGCAAACCCTGACCTCGGTAGTCCAGAAGATGGTGATGTTTATGTGAATTTGATGAAAGAATTACGTGAAATGCTTGATGAGCTTTCAGCTTCAAGTGGTAAGAAATACGAATTAACTTCTGCTATTAGTTCTGGGTGGGACAAAATCCAAGTAGTCGATTATAGCAAGGCTCAAAACTATATGGACCATATTTTCTTGATGAGTTACGACTTCAAAGGAGCCTGGTCGAATGACACTCTAGGACATCAGACTCCATTGTACGCACCTGCTTGGAATCCAAAGGAAACTTACACAACTGACTTTGGTGTAAAATACTTGTTGGCACAAGGAGTGAACCCCAAGAAGATTGTAGTAGGTGTTGCCATGTACGGTCGTGGATGGACCGGAGTTCATGGTTACAAGGACAACAATCCCTTCACAGGTAACGCGACTGGACCAGTCAAGGGTACTTGGCAAGATGGTGTGGTGGACTACAGGGAAGTTGCCAACGAAATTGCCCAAAATAAGTGGGAGTTCCACTATGACAATGTTGCTCAAGCTCCATACGTCTTTAGACCCTCAACTGGAGATCTTATAACCTATGACAATGCTAGATCAGTTATCGAGAAGGGAAAATATGTCAGGAATAATAAACTAGGTGGTCTATTCGCTTGGGAAATAGATGCTGATAATGGCGACTTGTTGAATGCCATGAACATGGGTCTCGGTAACAGCCCGGCTTGAAGTAAAATTGTATATGTGATATTATAAGTTTATTGTAAGTCAGGTCTCAACTAGATTAATGTAAGGTACTATATTTATAATAAAGACTGGTAAATTTTATCTTATTTTTTATCTAATCCTTAAATTATCTATGAATAAAATGTTTCATTTTAATAAAAAAATCTTTAAGTAGTAAGTTTTAATATTTAACGAAATTTCCTTGAATCCTACTCCAAAATAAAAATCTTATACAAACAAATCGATTTAGAATTTTTAGAATTATTTTATAATTGTTTATAAAATTATGAAATTCACAAAGATGACAAAGTTTTTTATTAATCTATTTTAACGATATCATTTGCTACATGAAATAACGAAAACATCCTCAGTTCTAAATAAGAATATATAATTTATAAGCTCTATAATCATTTTTTTTTATTTTCTATCCAATTTATAATGCAATTATATAATTTATTTTATCTTAAAACTTTATCCCGTATATTGCAGGGTATGCAGAGGGAACTGCAGGAACCATATGAACCTAGTGATAAGACACTCTGTTGCTTAGTTCCTGCTTTCTCCGTCCCTACTTTCCGCCTTAAAATACACATTCCAATTTATTCTTATTTCAAAAGTCGAATTCTTCGCCGCACTTTGTCTAAATAGAAGGAATTGAACCTACACCTGCCTTCAACCTTATATTTCTATATATTAAACATGAATATAGTTCTATAATTTCTATTGAATTAACAAACCCAATACAACCTCAATACATAAATATGCAGTTAGAATAAAAACAAAGTTCATACTAAAACAGGGTCGATGGCTGTTTACAAACAAGATTAGTACGAGACAGGACCGGTCTGACCGTTATGCGATTAAATATAATGTCCTCGGTAATGAAATGTAAGTAGGTAATAATTATGTATATTTATATGTATGAGGACCGTTGTGGCGCAGAGAAGTAGCGTCTCTTTGTAAACGCGACGGTTTATGGGTTCGATTCCCATGAGGGGAAGATGGATTTTTTTATCTTCACGCTTTGTCCCGCACATGGCAGTGTAGGTAAAGGGACCTGCAGCATTCATAAGAACCTAGAGTTAAGACACTCCGTTGCTTAGTCCCTGAACAAAACAAAATCTGCCTGTAACGCGACGGTTTGTGGGTTCGATTCCCACTCGGGAAGGGTGGATTTTTCCATTTCCATTTTCTTTGCTCTGGCAACCAGGCTAAGAGCAGTGTTGAGTTCCGCCACTCAATACGCGCTGCCTCGAAAAAAGTGTAAAGCGGAAAAGGGAGTGTCTTAACACTTCGTTCACAAGGTTTTTCTGCTTACTCTGCTATAAGCGGGATAAAGCGTGGAGCTAAAAAAATGTATGTATGTTTTAAAAATAGATCTACACATGAGCTTATGAAGTAATTCACAGAGATTTTTAGTAATTTAAATTAATTATTTTGCCATTGTATGGTAAAGCACAGTGTCAAATTATTATTATATATTCTTTATTGCATAAAAGTAATAAAAAGAAATTTAACATATGGAAAGAATGTTCATAATCGTAAGTCTATATATGTATTATTCGAATGAAATCGTTAAGCGTTTACACGTAACGGCAATCGAGATATCGATGTTGATGTGTGTTCATGAAATTGGCATTATATATGAAAATATTAATTTATTTTTATTTTTGAGGCAATGTAAAGATTAGACGGAGCTGAAAATAAATTTGACAGATGGATGTCAGCTTGAAAAAGATGAAGGCCTAAACTTAAGTACTAACTTCTAATTTAATTACTAAGCGATTTAGTGCAGAAAATGTCGATTCCACCATCATAAAACTAAACGTGCCCCTGTACGAGGGCATGCTACCGTTACTTAGTGATGGCGACCAATAGTGATGCGACCAATAGTGATGCGACTAACAGTTTTTCATCAGTTTACGTCTTTTCTATAATTAGTTTAAAGTGCCTTAAAGAGAGTTGAATAGAGATCTTAGAGAGAGAGAGTTAAAAATAGATCTTAATCCGAAAGGTTTCTATTATTCTCATACACGTAGTAATTAAAGCAAAGTATGATATTTTTAATAACTGTCCTGTTTAAAATATTCATGTTACAATAATGTTAATATATAAAATAATCACGTGAACGTTGCTTCAGTGGCCACACTGCAACAAGTTCCATACCGGCGTGTGACAGGACATCCGTTAGTTGAGAGTGCTGTGATCAATCTTTGTTTACGAATACTTTGAAAAATACATTTTGAAACGCAAAAAAAAAATATAAATATATAAAAAAATCGGTTAATATTTACGTTTTCTCTACGTCTACGTACTCTATGGTCTCTATTATATTGTCATAGTAACTTAAACCATAAATTTAATGACATACAGAAAAAGGAATTATTTTCTAATTGAGATTACACAGCTTCTCCCCATAGACAAACCACAAACTTCTCCACAAGAAGATATAGTATACAAAAAAGAAGAAGATATAGTAACTTTCATAAAAAAAGTAGTAGTTTCGATATTTTTTTACAAATTCCCTTAATCAAAATTTATTCTAGAAATTGACAGTTACAAGCCGATATGGTTTAGCAAACCCTATAGAGATTTCGTTGTTTCCTATATAGAGTATAGGAAACAACGAAATCTCTATATGGTTCGGTGCGCTCCACCTTCTTCTGAAATAACTTAAAAGAAAAATTAACTGAGAACCTCGTCCTAATTAAAATCGTTGCTACTTTAACATTATGAATTATGTGAAATATTTTCTTTGAGGCTATGTAACTTTTGAACTCAAACTGCTTAAACAACTATATAGAAGTTAATAGTGGAACTGAGCCGTCCATTTAACCAAACGGTTATGGAGCTGTCACTTAGTATAGAAAATCTGCAGCATGATGGATAGACGATTTAAAGTAGATGAGTGGCAGTTCAAATCCGCTGCATCCGTTTTAAGACCGGGAATGACAATAATCTAAAAAAAGAAGAAGGTACAGTGTCAACTTTCATAAGAAAAATACTAGTTTAGACATTTTTTTTACAAATTCACATTGCATAGACGGTTCGTAAAAAGCAAGCAAAAAACGTGTCTGTTTTTTTGCTATATATTTTTATCAGGCAGAAACAACAGTAATATACATATATGACTGGTAAAGCGATGTTGTTATAAAATATAACTTATTTGGAGTTTAATATATTGACAGTTTGTGGGTTCGTTTCCAACTCAGAGAAGATGATTTTTTTCATTTCCATTTTCTTCGCTCTGACAACTAGGCGAAGCCCGACGTTGGTTTCCGCCACTCAACACGCAGAGTATCAAAAAGGCGAAGAGGAGGAGACGGAGTGTCTTATCACTCGGTTCCCACGGTACTTGCAGTTCCCACCCTGCTATGTGCGGAATAAAGCGTGAAGCTATAAAAAAATAATAACAATCCAGTTATAAATCATGAATAACTTTCTCGTACAATACAAACCATATAATATTTGCAAAGTAAATAAGCGTAGTAAGTTTAGTTTCATTTAGTTTACAATCTCGATATATTTTTACACTATACTTGTTGAGGACCGTCGTAGCGTAGAGGCATCTGTCTATAAACGTGACGGTTTGTGGGTTCGATTCTCAAACGGGGAAGATTGATCTATTTCTATTTTCTTCACTCTGGAAACTAGGCAAAGTGCGGCGTTGAGTTCCACCACTTAACACGCAATGCCTCGAAGACGGCGGAAAGCGGGGACGGAGAAAACAGAGACTAAAGCAACGGAGTGTCTTAACACTAGGTTCGTATGGATCCCGCAGATCTCTCTGCCTACCCTGCCATGTGCGGGATAAAGCGTGAAGCTAAAAAAAAGAAAAAAAATACATCTATACCAGTTTACAGTACAAACACTTTTTCGAGCCACTTTTAACCTGATTTAAACTATATTTTTATCAAACGAGATCCGTTGACGCGTGGAGTACCTCATCGTTGCCATAGCAACGTCTATGTCACTTTATACCAAAATGTATATTGCCATATATATAGTACCTATTATGTGAAAGATTTATTTTAAAAAAATATTGTGTTTTTGTTGTTAAATTTAATTGTATCGATTTTTTACCATCGAAAGTTTAATTTCGCCACTCAACACGCAATGCCTCGGAAAAGGCGAAAAGTCTAAGCAAACGAGTGTCTTAACACTAGGTTTGTATGGTTCCTGCAGTTTCCTCTGCCTACCCTGCAATATGCGGGACAAAAGCGTGAAGCTAAAAAAAAAGAAAGTTTAATTTTACCAAATTTAATACAATTTCGTGAGGACCGTTGTGGCGCAGAGGCGTTGCGTGTGCATGTAAGCTCGACAGTTTGTGGGTTCGATTCCCACTGGTGCAAGATGGATTTTCTATTTTTATTTTCTTTGCTGTAATTAGGCAAAGCGCGGCGCGCAATATCCCCTTTGCCTATCCTGCTATGTGCGGGATAAAGCGTGAAAACATAAAAATATGTCGTTTTAGTAGCGTTTGTTAAAAAATATCTAAAATTTTTAGTTCACCTATTTATTTCCAACTTCATTCTTTTATCCTGCTCACACCAAAGAGCCGTGGGGCTGTGGGAACCTAGTCAAGATAAATCAAAGTATTTTATTCAACATAAGAAGATACAGGCTTCATTTTCGAACGTTAAATAATTTATTTAATTTACCACAACTTCACTAAAGTTAATGCCTCAGCCCTGAGAAGAACCGGCGCAAGAAACTCAGCGGGGACTTTCTCATTTTTTCAAATTGCCAAAACCTCAAAACGCAATGTATGGAAAGGCGGAAAACGGAGTGTCTTAACACCAGGTCCCCTCTGCCTAACCTGCTGTGTGCGAGATATAGCGAGAAAAAAAAAAAATAAAGGTTTTGTCATATTATGTTATGTTATTTACATAATATATGTACAGAGTAAACATGAGATATTTATAATGTTTTCCTTATTAAAGGTTGACCTCAGGTGCCAAGGTCGAGTGGAAAGAGGTCACGCTTACTAGTATTGGTGATCAACGATATGGTTTATGCTGTATTGTTACATTGATGATTTTTAAGAGGTTGGAGTTCAAATTCGGATGCGTTCAATAAGCAATTCTTATAAATTGTATTAAATCCTGCCCTATCCTGCTAAAAGCGGGATAAAGCGTGCATATTGTAATCGAATTTCTTACATTTTCTTATCTAAGTGTTAATACTTTAAAAATGCTATTTTTAAGATTTTTCTTAGCAAAATCTTGCTTTTAATATTATATTTTTTTTTTAGCTTCACGCTTTATCCCGCACATGGCAGGGTAGGCAGAGGGAACTGCAGGAACCATAAGAACCTAGTGTTAAAACACTCCGTTACTTAGTCCCTGCTTACTCCGTCCCTAGTTTCCGCCGTTTTCGAGCCATTGCGTGTTGAGTGGCGGAACTCAACGCCGCGCTTTGCCTTAGATGCCAGAGCGAAGAAAATGGAAATAGAAAAATCCATCTTCTCCGATTGGGGATCGAACCCAGAAACCGTCGCGTTACAGGCAGACGTTGCGCCTCTGCGCCACGACGGTCCTCAATATTATATATTAAGTATAATACAGATGTGTAATGTTCAAGTAATTATCACCTGTCCTCTAACTGGTAGAACTTGATTTTTGACCTGTCCTTGATGTTACTGGACGATGATGTTGTTGTCAAAAAAAATTTTTTTATTTTATCATGGCTTCTGTTAACTAATATTTATATAAATTATGTTGTTACTTTTTGATATTTATATTAATAAATAAGGGGGCCCTTTAAACCTACACTTGGGTCGCTAGCCCCAAGCGCTCGGAGCTCCTCTTCCTACAACACGATGGGCACCCGCACAGTGAATCCATGGAACGCCAAGTTGTGTCTTCTCTTAAGTTTTAGTATGTGAATTCTGTCAGCTTGGATGTAGGGATCTTATAATTTCACCTACAAATTAAACGTTGTTAAAATACGTATCAATGACAGAAATCTATTATATATGCAAATTATAATTAATTATCAATATAAAATAATTTTTTAAATTACAATTTAAGCTTGTAATATCCAGGAAACTGACAATAATTTATAGAAAACTCACTAAACAAATACGCAGCCTGAACTGCAGGAACCATATGAACTTAGTGTTAAGACACTCCGTTGCTTAGTCCCTGCTTGCTCCGTCCCCGTTTTCCACTTTTTTCGAGGCATTGCGTGTTGAGTGGCGGAACTCAACGCCGCGCTTTGCGTAGTTTTCAGAGCGAAGAAAATGGAAATAGACAAGTACGTGTCCCCGAGTGGGAATCGAACCCACAAACGTAAAAAATTCAATATTTTTATACTTTAAGCTTTAACTTTTGTTAAATAGATTAGGTAATTTATTTTATATATATTTATATATATATATATATATATATATATATATATATATATATATATATATATATATATATATATATATATATATATATATATATATATATATATATATATATATATATATATATATATACATATAATTTTTTTTTAAATTTTGTATTGATACTAAAACCATAAGATAAATCATAAGGATAAATAGAAAATGACATCAACTTGTCAGAACAGGTTCCAACACGGTGTGTAAACATATATTTAAAATAAAATCTTCTGCACGAAGTGGCAATAAGCAATTATCAACACATATTGATTTATAAATATTTAATTTGTACTTCCATATATACGTAATGTAAACTATTACAAAGAAGTTTGTTTGTGAAGTGGAATTAGTGGGTTCAAATCTCACTAGGGGAAATTATTGACGTCATAGTAGGCAGAGGCAGAGGAAACCGTAGCCTCCAGGAACTTAGTGTTAACACACTCCCTTCTCCGCTTTCCACTCTTCGAGATATTTTGAATTAAGTGGCGGATCTCAACACTTTCATTTTGTTGTGTTTGTTTTTAATAATAATAATAATTTATTTATTCATTTAAGCATCTTTGGCCCATTATGTTAGTAACAGCTTCCTTAAACCTATGTTAGTAACAATTTAGTTCAAACCAATTACAAGTAAAAAGTAACTAGGTAATTACAAATAATAAAATTGAAAATTTTTAATTTATAATACAATTCCCATCACTAATTTTTAGATTGTTGTTTATATTCTGTTATAAATCATTTCAATCAAATTAAATTAAATTTTAATTTTGTTGCTTTTAATTGTTGTTATAAGTTCTATTGTTCTTAATTGTTTGTAGGTTTATTGTTTTTTGTTGTTTCTAGATTTGTTTTTGTTTCTAGTTAAAGTTTAATTTTCTAAAAAATACAATTTTTAACTTAATTTTAATTACAACTAAACTACTGTCTAATATTAGAAACAAAAAGCGAGTGAATATGAGTATTTCATTAAAAAAATATACACAGTGTCTCGCATGAAGAATAGCGGAGAAAGGAATTTATCAACTTTTACATACTGAACATAGCATGAGGCTAAAAAAATTGAACCTATACCGTCCAAGTACTCTTACCACTAAACTATACGTCCTCGTCTAGCTATGTTGAAATGTTGCTTACATATTATTAGTACATACTACTCGTTTTTTTCTTTTTAATGTAGACTTTAAAAAATATATAAATTCTCCTTCTAATGATACAATGGGTTCAACAATTCAAACCCATTTCAAAATAGGCGAAATTAGAGATTTAAGCATCTCTTTGCCTACTCTACCTCTTTTTTCAAATAAAAATGATATATACCTACTAAAGTAAATTGTTTATTAAAAAACAATTAAATAATCATAAAGTTAGTCCATAATGACCATATATTAATGAAGACAACACATTTTCAAAATAATTTAAATTTAATTACTTCTATATTGACTCTGGTGATAATACAGATAAAATATGAATACAAGGTGGTATAGGAGGACCGTTGTGGCATAGAGGCGCAGCATCTGTTTGTAAACGCGATGGTCTGTAGGTTCAATTCTCATGAGAGGAAGATGGATTTTTATTTCACGTTTTTTCCACTTTGGCAGCAACGTAAACGCGGCGTTGAATTCCACCTAGTTAGCTAGTTTTTGACATATTTAAATACATTAAAGCGTAAAGCGGAGACGTAAAAAAGCAGGGACTAAGCAACGGAGTGTCTTAACACTAGGTTCGTATGGTTCCTGCAGTTCTGTCTGGCTAACCTGACTTGTGCGGGATAAAACGTGAAGCTATAAATACAATATTAATTTTAACTTTCTTTAGATGATCGTTTCAATCTTAAGATAAAATAATAGAAAGGCAAAACTACTCAGCATGTTCTTGAGAACCCCCACAGTGAAGCGTATATCAGCAAAAAGTATGTCCATTTGCAGGATTGCCTGAAATAAATAAAATCTTTCATACCTTTCCGCCTATTTCTATACTAATTTTAAATCAAAACGTGTTCCTTGACGTAACTCAACGCTGCACTCTATTCCATAGAAATCGAGTGAAGAATTACGATTACAGTCCCATTTTCGTGGTAATTTACTAATATTTACTGACGATATGTATCATTTGTTATAAATAACCAATATTATATATAATCAGTTTTTTTAAAAATATTCTTAATAGCTTTGGTTTTATGAACCAAAATCCGGTGCATTTCATTCCACTGCTGAACAAATATGGCACTTAGGCCAAATTCATACAAAATTTGGAAATAAAATTAACCATTTTTATCCAACCTAAGGATGGAAAAATATTTGTAGTAAAATGTATAAAAATATATTCCGGGGATGTGAAATTTTCAATGTTTTTCTATTAAAAATTATAATTATTTTGGGCCAGCGCCGTCGTGGCGCTGCGGTAAAATCTGGTTGTAAATATGATGGTTGTGACTTCGTTTAAAATTGGGACACAATTAATAATAATTTATGAAGAAAGCAGAGAAAAGTGTGTCTTGATTCTAGGTTCACTCCGTTTACCCTGGTAGGTTGACGCAAAAAAAAAAAAAAAATATATATATATATATATATATATATATATATATATATATATATATATATATATATATATATATATATATATATATATATATATATATATATATATATATATATATATATATATATATATATATATATATATATATATATATATATATATATATATATATATATATATATATATATATATATATATATATATATATATATTATATATATATATATATATATATATATATATATATATATATATATATATATATATATATATATATATATATATATATATATATATATATATATATATACATACAAATACATTAAAGTATCGATAACAACGTAACCGGTTGAGCTATTTAAAGCGAGTCGCCTGCTTATACGAAGACAAACAACAAGTAGTTTTTGTACTGTACAGAGTGTTATATTATAAGATGAATGCCCTACTAGTTCTGTGTGTCCTCTCAATCGTAGGCCTGACCATTGCTGGTACAGATTTATATCCCAGAGGATGTATTTACGCTTTAGGAAGATGTAAGTACTTTTTTAAATTTCTATTTCTATGTGAAAAGTTTGATCAAAGCCATGTCAAATAGACCCTGGAGTGGGAAATATAGATTCAAACGACTTAAAAGTTATATGGCGCAGTGGTTTAGAGTCTGCCTGTATACAAACGGTTATAAATTCGATTCGTCTAGCACAAAGCGTAGTGTTAAGTTACGCTAATTAACATATAAATATTTGGCGGACACGAAGTGAAGAGATAAAATTTAGTGATAAATCTCAACGTTTTCTACTTTTTGGTTATCAAAGTCAACTTTACTGTGATAACCTTCTATTTAAAATAAAACACTTAACGAGTAGATGTCCCTCGTCACCTTTATCTAATATGCGTAATCAATATCCATACATTTATTTTTTAAAAATTACCAGTAAAAGGAATTTCGTGATTATTCTTTTTAATCATTATTAAGCTTCACAGATGATTTTGCAAATATTTTAACATTACAAATTTAAATGTAAGTGAACTGTAGATTTAGGTTAGGTTTAAAAAAGTTTATTTCCAAAAAAAGCACAGTTCGCTTACAAAGGAAATTTTCAAATTATAACTACAATTAAAATATTATAAATAATAAACAGTAGTGATATTAAACAACGTCAGTGGAATCATCTAATGTATGTGTTCTTAATCGGTTTTTAAATATATTGAGATATTTTAAATTTACAACATTTAGAGGTAAAGAGTTATACAGCTGTGCTCCTTCATAGTTAGTAGATAGTTTTTATGCCGTACTTGGTTCGAGTTTTAGGTGTTTCTAGTTCATATCTGTTCCTTGTGTGGTAAGAATGGGTTTTGGTTTTATACATAAACCTATGCTGCAACCTAAACTAGAACAAGGGTACTATGAAGAATAAAAAAAAAATTGTACATTGTGTAATTGATATATAAAAATATTACCGCATCAAACTTACTAAAAAATTTGGATAGCAAATTTTTTTTTTCATTTTTTAAATATTATCTCTTGAAATATGTTTATAGTCAAAATAAAAAAAAAACACTTTATAAAAGCCTATTTAATTTAATAAATTAATAAAATTAAGGAAATAACTTCACGCTTTATCCCGCTTATAGCAGGGTAGGCAGAGGGAACCACAAGAACCGACGAACCCCAGAGTTAAAACACTCCATTCTCCTCATTCCGCCTTTTCAAGGTATTGCGTATTGAGTGGTGGAACTCAACTCGAAGTAAATGGAAATGAAAATAAATCATTCCGTCTTAGTGGAAATCGAATCCACAAACTGTTACGTTTACAGGCAGACGCTGCGTCTCTGCGCCACAACGGTCCTCCACTTAACCAATTGAATATTATTTAATGGCTAACATAATTAATTATAAAATATATCTAGCCTATTAAAAATAAAATTTAAACGATATATGTTTTTATGATATTTAAAGTGAAAATACTAAAAGAAAACACTTAAAAAAAAGGAATTTGAAACTGCGCCTTCTTAATGGATTATAAGAGGGCGCGGGTTTAAATTCAGCTGCGTTCAAATTTTTATATATTTTATTGAAGCATTAAACAATATTTTCCAACTTTTTTCCAGGTGTAAGAGAGTGTGAAGAGGGTACCCACGCTTATACTACTGGCTGTGGGGTACTCACTCCTGAAGCGACGTGTGAGGATCCAAACCCTAAGCCCGATAATAGAGGATTTATATGCGATTACTCAGCTTGTTATTGTGACCCACCAACGGTTAGAGATACTGCAAGCAAGAAGTGCATACCTTTAGAGGACTGCCCGAAATGAATTTTATACTGACGAATTAAAAGCTAATACAACCTATATATTTGTTTCTTTTTTTTAGCTTCACGCTTTATCCCGCACATGGCAAGGTAGGCAGAGGGAACTGCAGGGATCGTGGTAACCCAGTGTTAAGACACTCCTGCTTTCTCTGTCCCCGCTTTCCGCCTTTTTCGAGGCATTGCGTGTATATATGTTTATGTATATGTATATTTGTTTTTTTTTTATAACCAAACTTACGGCATTACGTGTTGAGTGGCGGAACTCAACGCCGCACTTTGCCTAGTTTCCAGAGCGAATAAAATGAAAATAGAAAAAGAAAAGGGAAGATGAATCCCCGAAAGGAATCGAACCCTCAAACTGTCGCGTTTACAGGCAGACGCTTACTCCTCTGCGCCACGACGATCCTCACTTATTTTTATATTACTAAAAATATAAGAATTTTATATAAAAAATATTTCATTGGATTTATATAGAGAGAATAAATAAGATGCGATATTTCTGACATTTTGAACTGATGATGGAGGGCATATGATAGAAGTAGTATATGGTAATTAATTAGGGAAGTTGTTGATTAGTGGCATATACGTTGCCATAGCAACGTGTAAATTGTCAAACTTTTGATATTTAATGGAGACGGAGAAAAGCAGGGACTAAGCAACGGAGTGTCTTAACACTGGGTTCCTATGGTTCCTGCAGTTCCCTCTGCTCACCCTGCCATGTGCGGGATAAAGCGAGAATCTGTTAAAAAAAATGTAGTTTATACGCGTTATTGAGGAAAAATATTGGCAAATATGGCATTCTGAGTTTCTCTTCTCTTACACATACTGTAAGAGTTTATGACAGTCAGTTTCAGTCAATTTTTGTGCGAATTCCATACTCATCCGCGCAATTTCCTTAAAAAGGTGTTATAATGTTTTGTTTCATATAATGTGTGAATTATTTATTATATAAAATATTCTGTCAACGCCTTTTTGCCATAGGTGCACTAGAATGTTATTAGAAATATAAAACAAAATGTAACAGCATGGCATCACGTACGCGGAAACAAGATCGGAGCACGCAGTCTAAGGCATCTAATGTAATTTTTAAACGTACGTGCAAATTACGATAATGTATGGAGATGATCTTCTCTATTCTTGACCTCTTACAGCTACATCTTTCGGTTTTATTAAGTATAAAAATATAGATTTGTAGAGTAGCATTTGTAGGTTCGATTCCGACTTAGGGAAGATGGATTTTCCACTTTTCCATTTTTGCAAGTACACAAAGCACTGCGTTGAGTTTGCGCCATTCCAATGCGTCGAAAAAGGTGGTAAGCAGGGAATGGAGTGTCTTAACATTAGGTTCCTATGGTTCCTGCAGTTCCCTCTGTCTACTCTGCCATGTGCCTGTCATATATATAATTTTCGATACAAATGTAACGCGCAAATAACAAGTCCTCATAAAGTACAGTTAGTACAGTCAACAAAACACTGTTGAATCGGTTTCTTCAAACAATCTATTTACAGAGTACATTTGACCTTATGTCCTATGTCACGTTAATATAAAGCTCGTATATATATGTTATGTTTAATTCATAGTTTACTTATTTGACATTTATTTTTTCCTTATGCGCCGGACATAAAGCAGTATATGTATATGTAAAAGAAACGGGAACGGGAACCTAGTGTCAAAAATATTCCTTTCCCCACTTTCCACCACAGTGCCAGTGCTATGCCAGTGGAGTACTGGTGGAGTGCCAGTTATAAAATGTGTATATAAATAGAGGATTGATCTCTCTTAGTTAACATGCTATGTATCTTCTACATATGGATGCATCACGAAACTATAGAAAAAACAAAAATAAACAAAAAAATATACTTAAACTCGGATCCAAATTGTAAGCACTTCCATTTCTTGAAAGTGAGGAAGCTCTGGTTTTATATACATACATGTTTATAAAGATTACTACTATAGGCCTTGGAAAGAGGAAGATGAAATATTACTATAATAGGTGATGAAGGACACGATCCAAAATTACATTCAACAATCCAGTATGGAACTGCCTTAATATAGAAATAATTAATCAACTAAAATCTAACAATATGGCTAAAATGAAACTAACTATAATAGAATGAGCGAGGACTAATATGAATAATAAATAGAGGCATAATTTCAATTCAAACTGTAATTTTCATTGTTAACGCTAGGTTTTGTTTAAATAATTGAATGCGTGGAGAGCTTCGTAGATATATAGCACTAGGTGATGAAGATTTACTTCCTAATACATAGATTCTACATATATATATATATATATATATATATATATATATATATATATATATATATATATATATATATATATATATATATATATATATATATATATATATATATATATATATATATATATATATATATATATATATATATATATATATATATATATATATATATATATATATATATATATATATGTATATAGTGCCACTTGTGTCATCCTCATGGGAAGTTATCTAACAGTTTTTATAAGCTCAATTATTGCCAAAGAAACTAAATTATAAAGACCATGGCATCTTAAATGTGCCACAATTTTTATGTCATAATTTATTTCAAGTAGACTTGTTCCTATACTATAGGTTGCATATCTATAACTCCTAAGTCCTCCTGCAATGATCTTCATTTTGAGAGTAAAAAAACCAAAAGTTTGCTGAAAATAAAGTTTTACGAACAGGAGTAAATACTTATAATTAGTTCTTATTACTTTTATTTCCTTTTTAGTATAGCCAAGTGATAGTTCTAACTTAACCCAACACCCTTAGCTCAACAGGGCCAACCGGGTAATTACCACGCCCTCACAGAATATCGTCGTGAAACAGCTGTTTCATCAGATGAGTGCGAGTTTTATAAGTCTGTCAGAAGACTGTTAGAAACTATTTACTTCTTTACTCATAGCTGACGAATAACTTAGTGTTGACAGTGATTTCAGGTTGATGTGACATGGTTACCTTCAAACGCTAACCTTTAAGGCTGGCAACGCACCTGCAACATCTCTGGTGTTACATGGGATCGTGGGTGTCGATTTTTATTATCAGGTGACATGAACGCGCGTATACTTTGTCTTTTCCATAAAAAGAGGAAATCAAATATGTTTCTACATAAAGACAGTACAAGCCATACATCTCATCCAGAATTGAGAACAGAAGAAAAGATTAAAAAACAACAGCACATACGGATAATGTACCAAGAATTAGATTAAGAGTCTATCTTCCAAAGATAACTATAATAAAACATCAAATTAAGTAAATACACTAACTCTTTTCAAAGTTGGGATTAAACTTCATGACTTTCAAAAAAAATAGAGTTGAACAGATAGACGTATACAGTAAGTTATTTAAAAAAAATCCAATACTTTCAATATTAATATACAGGCTTCGTATGTTATAATATTTTTGCGGTAAACAAACGCCAAGTTGTCAAAAGGTATGACAGCCAAATGAAATATTTAATATTGAAGTTAGATTTGCTGAAATATTACGTGAATCAAGGTAGAGTGCAGTTGGCGTGACTGTCTAATGTTATAGGTGATGTTTTATGGTTCAAATCTAGACTATAGTAAACCAATTGGTGAGTAAGTTAGTGATGAAATTATGGAGGGAGACCTAAATAGATAACTATAATAATATATTTTTTATGATTTTAAAGTGTTGATCCATACTGAGGATAAAAAAATATTTAAAGAAAACATGTAAAAATTTGAGCGCAGATGGATTTAAGCCCGCGCCCCTCGCACAAGTTCACAAGAGACGCGGGTTCATATCCCGCTGCGTTTAGATTTTAACATCTTTTCTTTAACTTTAACTATTATTGTATAAAAATGAAATATTCTGTTTGTGTGTACATCCTCGAATTTACTGAATGGGTTTAATTTAAAAGGTGTCAAGGATCTAAGATTAATATACTTGATAAAGAACTATAATACACCAGGATATATTGAAAGTTTTTTTTCTTTTTTTTCGCGCGCAAACCTGATTTTGAATATCGTGATTTCATTTCAAGATGAACCTAAACTAGCTTGAACTTGTCTAACCTAACAGTTGGTTCAGAATATAAACAGATGGTACAAGAGCGCACTCTTGTATTATTGTTATATTGACCTGTTTTGTTGAATACTATTTTTACTAGAGGACCGTCGTGGCGCAGGGGCGCAACGTCTGCCTGTAACGCGACTGTTACTGGGTTCGATCCCCAGTCGGGGAAGATGGATTTTTCTATTTCTATTTTCTTCGCTCTGGCATCTAAGGCAACGCGGCGTTGAGTTCCGCCACTCAACACGCAATGCCTCGAAAACGGCGGAAAGTGGGGACGGAGTAAGCAGGGACTAAGTAACGGAGTATCTTAACACTAGGTTCTTATGGTTCCTGCAGATCCCTCTGCCTACCCTGCCCTGTGCGGGATAAAGCGTGAAGCTAAAAAAAAAATTAAAAAAAAATACTATTTTTTTTATATTTAAGCTTGTTACTTGTAACAGAAAATGTAGGAAAAATTCAATTACTCCCGCAAGGAATGATTGTTTAATTAAACCTGTTCCCATATAGACTAAATACTGATGACATCCTCTCGAGTAGGCATCGAACCTTTAACTCAGTTTACAGCAAATCTACAAGCACCAATATCACTGTGCCATAGCGAACTAACCGTTTTTATTTTGTATGTCATTAATATGTAAACAGTGATAACCTTAATAAACTTTGGAATGTATGTTGTCACAACAATTTATTATCTTTGCAAGAATTATTAAAAACGATCTGTTATTAAATTTCAGTTTGTTTTAAAAATATATCACTCATTCTATATTTGATGATTACCTGAAGAACTGAACTGAAATGAAATTACCTTTTTTCAAATATATTTTTTTATACTATAAGTTGGCAAACGAGCAGAAGAACCACCTAATGTTAAGTGAATATCTGTAGCTTGAGATGATGTCCTCTTTTATGGGCCACCGGAATTCTCACTCACCAGACGAAACACAGCAGCATTAACATGCTACTGTTTCACGATGGTATTCTGTGAGAGTGTGGTAATTACCCCGTGTGAGTATGGTCCTTTTGAGCTACTAGTATAGCTTGGCTGTAATAAAATATGTATGAACTGAACTGAACTGAATTAAACTGACTTCGAAACACAAGCTAAACAAGATCTCAAGAGATCTCAAGCCGAAGATCAAGCTAGGACTTCCAAAAATTAGATTTAAATTTGTTACGAAAAATATTACTTTTAATGGAGGACAACTTTATAATAAATTACCTACTTCTATAAAAAATGTAAACTCTGTTAACGAATTTAAGTTTCAATTTATACTCGAGAATACCTATTTTTACTGTTATTAGTTAAAAAAAAACAAATTAAAATATGTTTATTTCGTTGACTGGGTTCTTGTAAGGCGATGTGAATTGTTACATTAATAACACTGTTCTCTTATAAGAGAAATTGTATTTCTTTTTTAGAATAAATTCTTAAAACCCAATTACATAAATTCTTTTACAATATGCGAAGTGATTTAAGGTTATTCTTGTCTTTTCGTATCTTTCTTCTAGGCTCAGGTCTCTGCTTTTGCAAAATGGTTATATAAATTTCAATAGTATTATCAATTCAACATTGTTTATTGCCATAAATATATATGATCCCGTAAGAACGTGATAAATGATAGGTCAGGTCTATGAAGTCTAGTATACAGGTTGAGTGTATTTATAATAAAAAATAATACAGCGGGATATGCAGAGGAAACCTACTGTTGAGCTTAACGAAAAAAAGAATCTTCTGGTTCTTGTAGCCTTGACCCTTGGTGGTTGAGTAGAAGCTTCTAAAAGTTTTAGGACGGTGGACGATTTACACCTGTCAGTTCATGAGTCTCCCATAACCCATTTGAGTCCCCACTTGGGTGGCGAACACGTGAAAGAGTTCTTTCACGATAAAAGAAAAGGATATGTACATGAAACTTGGTGTTAAAACACTCCGTTTCCTACTTTTCGTCCAATTTTTGAGAAATTGTAGTTTTGAGTTGCAGAAATTATCGCCGCGTTTTATGACCCAATAACAAAAGAAAATTTCCACTCATGAAAGATGGATTTTTCCATTTCCATTCTTTGCTTTGGCAACTAGGCGAAGCGCGGCGTTGAGTTCCGCCACCCAACAGGCAATGCTTCGAAAAAAGTATGGACGAAACAATGGAAGCACTAGGTTCCTATGGATTCTGCAGTTCCCTCCGCCTACCATGCCATGTGTGGGATATGGATATAATGTGAGCCTATAAAAAAAATAAAAGCAAAATGTTTATTAATAAATAATAAAGGTTAGTTCTCTTCAGCGAACAAAGGTTTAACAAAACGATTAACCGTTTCAACGTTAGAATAGAAGTTTACGCTTCAAATAATATGGCTTGCTCACCCTTACGACGTGTACAAGTGCATTGCTTATTTTAAAATATTATGTTTTTTTTATCATCCTAAGCTTTCAGATACATAATAGTGAATAATCATGAGGGAAATTTTAGCTGTTTAGGAATTATGGTTCAGTTAATTAACGCTTGATAAAAGAGATATAATTGTGGATTCGAATTCCCAATTTAGGGTATTTAAATGATTTTTGTTTACTTACGCTGTTGTGTGAAATCTGAGTGATAAGTTTTGCCACTTAATGTCTAAAAATTGGACGAAAAGTAAGGAACAGTGTGTTAATAGTACCCTCTGTATATAATCATATATGAAAGTTCTTTGAAATTTGAAGGGAAAGTTCTTACATTAAAAAAATCAAGACTTTTTTTTTTTTTAGCTTCACGCTTTATCCCTCACATGGCAGGGTAGGCAGAGGGAACTGCAGGGACCGTGGGAACCTAGTGTTAAGACACTCCGTTGCGGACGGAAATCAAGATTAAATTCAATAATTATTGTTTTAAGTTTTCCAGATCTTATATAAGTATAAGATATTTATTCAAACTTACATTTTGACTGATTCCTCACACACAACACACACACACACAACTTACCTCAAAAAAACCTAAAACTCCATTGAATCATGATTCAAGATAAAATACAAACGAAATGCTTAAAAAGTTTTCTGTAGAATACATTAATTATTTAGTTTCGTACTCCAAACTTAAATTAAAACTTTTTAAGTGACACAAGTGTCCAAGCGGAGTAAAAACAAGGATTAACATGAAAATACTACAGTAACAACCACGTTTCAACTCTGCAATACTATTTTTGAGTGCCTTTTTGTACTGAAAACTCTTACATTAAATTCAAGTAAGGTATGATACAGTGAAGTGCGCTCACGGCCCTACATATTTGTACCTTTTTGTATTATGTGGAAAATAAGTGTAATCAAAAGAGGACGTTGTCCTAGTTATGCTATCCTAGTGATGGATTAAGTTTTTTTTCTTTTTTTTTAGCTTCACGTTTTATCCCGCACATGGCGGGGTAGGCAGAGGGAACTGTAGTTTTTTTAATTATATAACATACATTAACATATATATATATATATATATATATATATATATATATATATATATATATATATATATATATATATATATATATATATATATATATATATATATATATATATATATATATATATATATATAATATATATATATATATATATATATATATATATATATATATATATATATATATATATATATATATATATATATATATATATATATATATATATATATATATATATATATATATATATATATATATATATATATATATATATATATATATATATATATATATATATATATATATATATATATATATATATAACAACCACGTTTCAACTCTGCAATACTATTTTTGAGTGCCTTTTTGTACTGAAAACTCTTACATTAAATTCAAGTAAGGTATGATACAGTGAAGTGCGCTCACGGCCCTACATATTTGTACCTTTTTGTATTATGTGGAAAATAAGTGTAATCAAAAGAGGACGTTGTCCTAGTTATGCTATCCTAGTTATGGATTAAGTTTTTTTTCTTTTTTTTTAGCTTCACGTTTTATCCCGCACATGGCGGGGTAGGCAGAGGGAACTGTAGTTTTTTTTAATTATATAACATACATTAACATAAATATATATATATAGATATATATATATATAGATATATATATATATATATATATATATATATATATATATATATATATATATATATATATATATATATATATATATATATATATATATATATATATATATATATATATATATATATATATATATATATATATATATATATATATATATATATATATATATATATATATATATATATATATATATATATATATATATATATATATATATATATATATATATATATATATATATATATATATATATATATATATATATATATATATATATATATTTATATATATATATATATATATATATATATATATATATATATATATATATATATATATATATATATATATATATATATATATATATATATATATATATATATATATATATATATATATATATATATGGATGTGATAAATCCATTGAAGACCAAAGGACTTTGTAGATCAGTCACCTCTTACAATTAAGACCTCATATAAATCATAATAATGTAAAACACTACGCCTTTTATATGGACAATCTATCTCTAGTATGAAATCTAAGTACAAGTCCTCTCCATAATTTACTTCTTGTATGCCGTTTTTTAAAGAATACAAAATATATAATTTATATGAAGGATAATGACGCGGTTAGGTGTAGGTAGGTTTTGCTGGATTTCTTTATGAAAGTATACATTTTCTTCTTACATGTATATCTCTTTTTATACTAAAATAGTGGTTAGTGCTTGTTTCGTGTGAAACAAGGTAAATATAAAGCTTGGTCCAACTTCAAATAACTCAAAAATATTTACATATTGTGTGACATAAGATATACAGCGTCCACTATGTCCAGATTACTAGAGGTTCTATGGTGACATATTAAACATTTAACAATATATGAATCGTGTACGTCATTCACACCTTGCAGGTGCAGTGGAGCGCCATATTCAATTAGTTTTTGGAGCTCTACACTGTATCGTAGCTACAGTAGAGTAGGCAGAGGTAAACTAAATGGCAAGACATATCCACATTTTGGGATATTTTTTTTAAATTAAGATACATAAGTAATGAAATCAATATATTGCTTCATGCTGGAATCGAACCAACAATCGTCGCGTTTACAGACGCTGTACCGCTCTACGACCCACGACGGCCTCCTATAGTTATCTAATACACGATATATTACAAAAAGGGATTCAAAGTAATATATCAAAAGTATCCAGCATCTCCATTAGTTTATTTCCCATTCAAATACTAAAGTAGTTTCTAGTTCAATAAATTCTAAAGGAAGCTTCGAAATAAGCATACAGACTGATGTTACAAAGAGAAGTCAAACGTTTACCGTTTCGTATCTTATTTAGTGAAATATGAGGGATAGTTAGAGTTGTGAAACTCAAGTGGCCATGGGCTGGGCACGTAGCTCGTAGGACAGATGGCCTTTGGGACAAAGAGGATCTGGAGTGGTAAATACGGAGAGGTGAACGAACTACCTTGTGAAGGTAGCTGGAGTACGATGGATGAGGACGAGACAAAACGCAACAGTGAGTTCCATTATTTAATCAATTTTCCATCCAAATTCGTTAGTTTCACAACTACTTTTTTTAGAGATTTCCGGTGAGAATTTTAGTTAAATTAATAAACTTCGTTCCCAACTTTCCATAAAACTTGACAATTTGAAGGAAAGCGTTTACATGTTTCAAATTATTAAAACCCCTACCAGTACATAGTCACAGAAACTATTAGTAATGTACAATTTATTTAAAGAATACAATTTTTCTGATGAGCTTAATATTCCCATCGAACATTCTGTATAATTGTTTACACACGGACTGTCGCTCGTATCCGGTTGCATACAAAACGAGCTTACAATATCTACGACGAAAGCTCCGAAAGCATGTCTTATTCCAAGCTTAATTATTAAATTACCCTTAAAATGGCGTAATGATTAAAAAAAATATGATAAAAATTTAAAATATAAATTTTAAGTAATAGTGTGGAATTTTGGATGACAATATGTTGGTAATTATTTAATTGGGTACATAGAGCAAATAAAATACGAAATTGTCAAGTTCATTCAAAAATATGTCAGTAAACTAAAAATATATGAAAACAAGATAATTACAAAAGCTATATTATATTAATAATAATAATTCCCAATAAAGTCCATATACAAAGTACAACCGGATGAGCTTCACTAGGTCAGTATTACAGAGCTTTCCGCCCAAAATCGATACTTTTTCTAAAGCATTTCGGAACTCAACGCCGCCCACTATCTGGGGGAAACCATCCATTCGATTATTCCAGCATTCCCTGTTAAGTAAACAGACCTAAATACAAACTACCTGTCTTTTTATTACGATTTTGTGCGTTTTTTCCTAAAAGCTAAAGCGGTTATGTTAATGCTGAACCTTTGAAGTTACATTGATTGAGGACGAGGACTGCTTTAATTCCAACGCTAGAATATATTTAACCCTGTTTAATTACTTGGTGACGTAATAACTACTTGTTTGAAAGGACATTCGATGGACATTCGTGATTGTATGAAGTTTTTTTATTTATTTTATTATTTTTCTTTGTATTAGTGTTTATTTTAATAAAAACATGTCTATAGAAATAACCTATAAGGAGGTGCTGTAGCTGAAAAGAATCATAAAATATATTAATAAAATAAAAAGCTACACAGTGAATACTGCTTATAAGAGGGTAGGTAGAGGAAACATAGTGTTGTGACACTCCACTTTCCGATTAAGTGTTTGAGATATTGCTCATTGAGTGAGAGGATTCTTCCCTTTTATCATATTACGCAAAAGATACACTAATTTATTACCCCATGTGGGAATCGAACACACAACAATTTCGTTTACAGTCAGACTGTCATCGTAGATACTAATACCCTAATAGACCACCACATAGAGTCCCTTAGACTAAGTTATCTGCCTCCATTATTATTTACACAATATACATAATAGAAATGAGTAAATCATATTTATTTATGATAATTTGTTATTATAAATTTACTTATTACACAATAGTAATTGTTTCATTTTTTTATGGGAAATGTTTAATATGTCACCATAGAACCTCTAGTAATCTGGACATAGTGGACGCTGTATATCTTATGTCACACAATATGTAAATATTTTTGAGTTATTTGAAGTTGGACCAAGCTTTATATTTACCTTGTTTCACACGAAACAAGCACTAACCACTATTTTAGTATAAAAAGAAATATATGAAATGTAAGAAGGAAATGTATAGTTTCATAGAGAAATCCAGTTCCCAAAAGCAATCCAGCAAAATGCTACCTACACCTAAACGCGTCATTATCCTTCATGTAAATTATATATTTTGTATTCTTTAAAAAAAGGCATACAAGAACTAAATTATGGAGAGGACTTGTACTTAGATTTTATACTAGACATAGATTATCCATATAAAAGGCGTAGTGTTTTACATTATTATGATTTATATGAGGTCTTAATTGTAAGAGGTGACTGATCTACAAAGTCCTTGGTCTTCAATGGATTTATCACATCCATATATATATATATATATATATATATATATATATATATATATATATATATATATATATATATATATATATATATATATATATATATATATATATATATATATATATATATATATATATATATATATATATATATATATATATATATATATATATATATATATATATATATATATATATATATATATATATATATATATATATATATATATATATATATATATATATATATATATATATATATATATATATATATATATATATATATATATATATATATATATATATATATATATATATATATATATATATATATATATATATATATATATAAATAGTAATAATAAGTAAACAGACCTAAATACAAACTACCTGTCTTTTTATTACGATTTTGTGCGTTTTTTCCTAAAAGCTAAAGCGGTTATGTTAATGCTGAACCTTTGAAGTTACATTGATTGAGGACGAGGACTGCTTTAATTCCAACGCTAGAATATATTTAACCCTGTTTAATTACTTGGTGACGTAATAACTACTTGTTTGAAAGGACATTCGATGGACATTCGTGATTGTATGAAGTTTTTTTATTTATTTTATTATTTTTCTTTGTATTAGTGTTTATTTTAATAAAAACATGTCTATAGAAATAACCTATAAGGAGGTGCTGTAGCTGAAAAGAATCATAAAATATATTAATAAAATAAAAAGCTACACAGTGAATACTGCTTATAAGAGGGTAGGTAGAGGAAACATAGTGTTGTGACACTCCACTTTCCGATTAAGTGTTTGAGATATTGCTCATTGAGTGAGAGGATTCTTCCCTTTTATCATATCGCAAAAGATACACTAATTTATTACCCCATGCGGGAATTGAACCCATAACAATTTCGTTTACAGTCAGACTGTCATCGTAGATACCCTAACAGACCACCACATAGAGTCCCTTAGACTAAGTTATCTGCCTCCATTATTATTTACACAATATACACAATAGAAATGAGTAAATCATATTTATTTAAGATAATTTGTTATTACAAATTTACTTATTACATTATAGTAATTGTTTCATTTTTTTATGGGAAATGTTTAATATGTCACCATAGAACCTCTAGTAATCTGGACATAGTGGACGCTGTATATCTTATGTCACACAATATGTAAATATTTTTGAGTTATTTGAAGTTGGACCAAGCTTTATATTTACCTTGTTTCACACGAAACAAGCACTAACCACTATTTTAGTATAAAAAGAGATATACATGTAAGAAGAAAATGTATACTTTCATAAAGAAATCCAGCAAAACCTACCTACACCTAACCGCGTCATTATCCTTCATATAAATTATATATTTTGTATTCTTTAAAAAACGGCATACAAGAAGTAAATTATGGAGAGGACTTGTACTTAGATTTCGTACTAGAGATAGATTGTCCATATAAAAGGCGTAGTGTTTTACATTATTATGATTTATATGAGGTCTTAATTGTAAGAGGTGACTGATCTACAAAGTCCTTTGGTCTTCAATGGATTTATCACATCCATATATATATATATATATATATATATATATATATATATATATATATATATATATATATATATATATATATATATATATATATATATATATATATATATATATATATATATATATATATATATATATATATATATATATATATATATATATATATATATATATATATATATATATATATATATATATATATATATATATATATATATATATATATATATATATATATATATATATATATATATATATATATATATATATATATATATATATATATATATATATATATATATATATATATATATATATATATATATATATATATATATATATATATATATATATATATATATATATATATATGGATGTGATAAATCCATTGAAGACCAAAGGACTTTGTAGATCAGTCACCTCTTACAATTAAGACCTCATATAAATCATAATAATGTAAAACACTACGCCTTTTATATGGACAATCTATCTCTAGTACGAAATCTAAGTACAAGTCCTCTCCATAATTTACTTCTTGTATGCCGTTTTTTAAAGAATACAAAATATATAATTTATATGAAGGATAATGACGCGGTTAGGTGTAGGTAGGTTTTGCTGGATTTCTTTATGAAAGTATACATTTTCTTCTTACATGTATATCTCTTTTTATACTAAAATAGTGGTTAGTGCTTGTTTCGTGTGAAACAAGGTAAATATAAAGCTTGGTCCAACTTCAAATAACTCAAAAATATTTACATATTGTGTGACATAAGATATACAGCGTCCACTATGTCCAGATTACTAGAGGTTCTATGGTGACATATTAAACATTTCCCATAAAAAAATGAAACAATTACTATAATGTAATAAGTAAATTTGTAATAACAAATTATCTTAAATAAATATGATTTACTCATTTCTATTGTGTATATTGTGTAAATAATAATGGAGGCAGATAACTTAGTCTAAGGGACTCTATGTGGTGGTCTGTTAGGGTATCTACGATGACAGTCTGACTGTAAACGAAATTGTTATGGGTTCAATTCCCGCATGGGGTAATAAATTAGTGTATCTTTTGCGATATGATAAAAGGGAAGAATCCTCTCACTCAATGAGCAATATCTCAAACACTTAATCGGAAAGTGGAGTGTCACAACACTATGTTTCCTCTACCTACCCTCTTATAAGCAGTATTCACTGTGTAGCTTTTTATTTTATTAATATATTTTATGATTCTTTTCAGCTACAGCACCTCCTTATAGGTTATTTCTATAGACATGTTTTTATTAAAATAAACACTAATACAAAGAAAAATAATAAAATAAATAAAAAAACTTCATACAATCACGAATGTCCATCGAATGTCCTTTCAAACAAGTAGTTATTACGTCACCAAGTAATTAAACAGGGTTAAATATATTCTAGCGTTGGAATTAAAGCAGTCCTCGTCCTCAATCAATGTAACTTCAAAGGTTCAGCATTAACATAACCGCTTTAGCTTTTAGGAAAAAACGCACAAAATCGTAATAAAAAGACAGGTAGTTTGTATTTAGGTCTGTTTACTTAACAGGGAATGCTGGAATAATCGAATGGATGGTTTCCCCCAGATAGTGGGCGGCGTTGAGTTCCGAAATGCTTTAGAAAAAGTATCGATTTTGGGCGGAAAGCTCTGTAATACTGACCTAGTGAAGCTCATCCGGTTGTACTTTGTATATGGACTTTATTGGGAATTATTATTATTAATATAATATAGCTTTTGTAATTATCTTGTTTTCATATATTTTTAGTTTACTGTCATATTTTTGAATGAACTTGACAATTTCGTATTTTATTTGCTCTATGTACCCAATTAAATAATTACCAACATATTAGAAAAACTCAGAAATTAATTAATAAAGATAAATTATTGTCTAAAACTTTAAAAAGAAATAAATATTTGTTTCAACAAGTAAAATCATGTAACTTACAATTAGAATGTAGTAATAAGAGATATGAGAATGACATAAAATTGTTAGAGTTAAATTTAGCTCAGTTACATTCAACGTTAAAGTGTTTAACTTCCAAGTATGAAAGTACTCAGAAAATGTTTGATGAGTGTCGGCAGGGTATGGATAAACTCAATAAGTCATCTCAACACAATTTGGAGGGTATTGACTCCATTACAAACATGTGTTCATGTGAGTGTAAAGAAAGTAGTCGTCCACTCCCTGTTGGTACACCATTATCATCACCATTGAGGAAATCAGATGTCAATTCTCATCCCTCCATTGCTACAGTTAATAGAAAACAATGCAGTTCTCTTCTTTTAAATATAAATAAATGCATAAATACATTTATGTACAGTGATGAAATCGGAAGAAACATGGGCCAGATATTAAACTCACATTTGCAAGGACAGATGGTTATCAATAATTGTTTACCAAACTGTAACCTATTAAATATACAAAACCTAGTTCAGACTGATAGTAAACATTACAATAAAGACACAAATTTAATTATTTTTATTGGTAATAGAAAGAATGTTACTAATTCAAATTTAATAACCTTTTATGAATCATTGAGTAAATTAAATATAAATAAGATAATAATTTTTACATTTCCCTATTCAAATAGTGTGCCACAGTGGGAAAATAACCTTAGGTATAAGTTAAATGTAGCACTTTATAATATGTGTGCTTATAATTCAATATTCAATGTTATAGACACAAATAATTATGTTAGTAATTATTATATTTTAAGACATGGTAGTTATACACTACCTAAATTTATTAAGAGACAGATAGCAATTTCACTATCATATTATTTTTCAATTTTAGCTAAAAATTCCGCTAAACAATGTGTCTCTTCTGGACACAGCACTATTAAGACATTGGAATTTATTCCAAGTAATAATTTAAACTAAGTCACAGGACAACAGAGGTTCCAGTCTCTAGCCAATTATTAGAATTGTCAATTAAATATAATAATTATACAAAAAATATTGTAAACATTACTAAAACCAACAATGTAAACATTATCAACTTGGTGCATCAAAATATACAAAGTTTAAAAGTAAAGAATTAGAATTAGATTTATTTTTGAATAGTGATAATATTGATATTATTTGTTTAACTGAACATTGGTTAAAACAACATGAATTAATATTTAACTTCAAGTGTCACCAAGTTGGTAGTTCGTTCACCAGATTAAATTCTGTTCACGGTGGCTCTTTGATATTACTTAATAGAAATTTAAAATTTAAAGAACTTAAAAACATTGTGAGCCTATCTGTTGAACGAACAATTGAATTATCATGTATTGAATTAGAGCAATTCATTGTAGTTTGTGTGTACAGACCCCCCTTATCATGTTTTAATGAATTTGAAAAGATTATGGATGAAGTTTTAATAAAACTAACAAAGTCAAGAAAGAAACTTATTGTTTGTGGAGATTTTAATATTAATTTATTAGATTGTAATAATTCACTTAGTAACAAATTATTAAACTTATTTAATTCCCATAATCTTTTGAATATGTTTATGGAGCCTACTAGAATTACATCTACCAGCGCCACTTGTATTGATAATATATTTACAAATTTAACACCAATCAGTAAATTAGTATTCAGCAAGTTAGATTCCGATCATTGTGGCCAGTTAATTAAGTTTGAAAATGTTAGGAGAAAGATGTACAAAAAGAATATAACTTTTGTACCAGTAACTGTGGAGCGGGTGAATACCTTAAAGAATGACTTAATTAGTTATTTACCAACACATATAAATAATTTTTCACCCAATGAATTATATAATAATTTCTTTCATACATTTACAAAACTTTTCAATTCTGTATTTACCTCCAAAACAATGTCAGTTACTGATACATTAGTTTTTAGTGAGTGGGCAACGGCGGAGTTACACAAGGATAGGGAAAAATTGTATGAGCTATATGCGGAAAGGCGTTACAATACCAGTGATGAGTTTAGGGACAGGGTTAAATTGTTTTCCAAAACATTTAAATCTGAATGTAAGTTGGCTAAATCGCGTCACATTAAGACTAAAATTCAAAATAGTAGCAATAAGATCAAGGCTACCTGGAAGATAATTAATGAGGAGACTGGAAGTGTCAAAACGCGAAGTAATGACTTTAAATTACTTATAAACAGTACTTTAATTACTTCTGACGCGGAAATTGCCACTGCATTCGAAAATTTCTTTACTGATATTCCAGTTTCCACAACCAAGTCTCTAAATTCCTCATCGGTCGCCGCCATGTCACTACTAAAAGGTAATGTAACCGAATGTAATGTTGAGTTCAAATTTAGAAAAGTACATGCCCAAGATATTGTTAAAATCTTTAAATTGATTAAAGTTAAAAAGACAAATGACTTGTGGGGCATATCTGTTAGCATAATTAAATCGTTAATTGACATTGTTGCACCTGATTTGGCGTTGATATTTAATACTTGCGTTGACTATGGTGTATTTCCTGATTTAATGAAATATAGTAAAATCACTCCACTATTTAAATCGGGTAGTACGACAGATCCCACTAATTTTAGACCTATTTCAGTACTACCTACATTTAGCAAGATTTTTGAAAAACTAGTTTTGTCTCAATTAATTAATCATTTTTATAAGAATCAATTGCTACATACAAAACAGTTTGGATTCACTCGGGGTCGCTCAACAACCGATGCTGGTGTTGACTTAATACTTAATATTTTTGAAGCCTGGGAGGAGTCACGTGACGCTCTAGGAGTGTTCTGTGATTTGTCCAAGGCATTTGATTGTGTACAGCATGAAACATTAATTCAGAAATTACACCACTACGGAATAAGAAATAAAGCTCTGGACTTTGTCAGTTCTTACCTAAATGATAGAATCCAGAAAGTAGACATTAATGGAAAGCGTTCTCCCGGGTCATTTGTCAAAATGGGGGTGCCACAGGGCTCGATATTAGGCCCTTTTCTGTTCCTTATCTATATTAATGACCTACCTTACCTTGTAAAGGACAAACATGGGATAGTATTATTTGCAGATGATACATCTTTGATTTTTAAAATTAATAGAGGACATGATGAAATTGACAATGTGAACAATACTCTCTCAAATATTGTCAAATGGTTTAATGTCAATAATTTACTGTTAAATGAGAAGAAAACGAAGTGTATTAAATTCACACTCCCGAATGTTAAATGTGCCAAAACTATTGTAAAAATTGGCGATGGGGAACTAGATTTAGTAAATACTACAGTTTTTCTGGGCATTACTTTAGATTCAAAACTTCAGTGGGGCCCTCATGTGAACGATTTGTCGAACAGACTTAGCTCAGCCGCGTATGCGATCAAAAAGATCCGCTACTTAACCGACGTCAATACCGCTAGACTAGTTTATTTTAGTTACTTCCACAGCATTATGTCATATGGTATACTATTATGGGGTAATGCTGCTGATATTGATACTATATTTGTTCTTCAGAAACGGGCTGTTCGAGCAATCTATAACATGAGGCCCAGAGATTCCCTTAGGGATAAATTTAAAAAATTTAAAATCATGACTCTTCACAGTCAATATATATTCGAGAATTTAATATATATTCATAAAAATATTGATAAATTTAGATTAAATTGTGATGTTCACAATGTTAATACGAGGAATAAGTATAAACTTGTTATGCCCACCACTAGGCTCCATAAAATAGGCAACTCCTTCCCATGTAATTGTGTCCGTTTCTACAATAAACTGCCGAAAGAAGTATTTGATCTCTCGTTAAATAAATTTAAAATCTATGTTAAACGGCAATTAATTACTAAATCCTATTATAGTGTAAAGGATTACATTGATGATAAAACGGCATGGAATTAATGAATTGCTCATAAGTTCGAGTGACGTTTGTGAAGTGATCACAATAGGTTTAGGGAAACCTGGCTGAGTTTGTTGTGGGCTCTTCTCACCAGGCCGCGCTTGGAACCCTCGTAACCTTAGTTTTAAGTCATGGAGTGTGTAGGTTTCAGAGGGGCTCAATTCGATATTTACTATCAAATTGGGCTCCTTTGACACTCCTCCGTTCGCTCTGACGTACACAAGTGATCATCTTATTGATTCTAAGTGGAAAATAAATAAATAAATAAATAAATAAAAAAATAAATATTGTCATCCAAAATTCCACACTATTACTTAAAATTTATATTTTTAATTTTTTATCATATTTTTTTAATCATTACGCATTTTAAGGGTAATTTAATAATTAAGCTTGGAATAAGACATGCTTTCGGAGCTTTCGTCGTAGATATTGTAAGCTCGTTTTGTATGCAACCGGATACGAGCGACAGTCCGTGTGTAAACAATTATACAGAATGTTCGATGGGAATATTAAGCTCATCAGAAAAATTGTATTCTTTAAATAAATTGTACATTACTAATAGTTTCTGTGACTATGTACTGGTAGGGGTTTTAATAATTTTAAACATGTAAACGCTTTCCTTCAAATTGTCAAGTTTTATGGAAAGTTGGGAACGAAGTTTATTAATTTAACTAAATTCTCACCGGAAATCTCTAAAAAAAGTAGTTGTGAAACTAACGAATTTGGATGGAAAATTGATTAAATAATGGAACTCACTGTTGCGTTTTGTCTCGTCCTCATCCATCGTACTCCAGCTACCTTCACAAGGTAGCTCGTTCGCCTCTCCGTTTTTACCACTCCAGATCCTCTTTGTCCCAAAGGCCATCTGTCCTACGAGCTACGTGCCCAGCCCATGGCCACTTGAGTTTCACAACTCCAACTATCCCACATATTTCACCAAATAAGATACGAAACGGTAAACGTTTGACTTCTCTTTGTAACATCAGTCTGTATGCTTATTTCGAAGCTTCCTTTAGAATTTATTGAACTAGAAACTACTCTAGTATTTGAATGGGAAATAAACTAATGGAGATGCTGGATACTTTTGATATATTACTTTGAATCCCTTTTTGTAATATATCGTGTATTAGATAACCATAGGAGGCCATAGTGGGTCGTAGATCGGTACAGCGTCTGTAAACGCGACGATTGTTGGTTCGATTCCAGCATGAAGCAATATATTGATTTCATTACTTATGTATCTTAATTTAAAAAAAATATCCCAAAATGTGGATGTGTCTTGCCCTTTAGTTTTCCTCTGCCTACTCTACTATAGCTACGATACAGTATAGAGATTCAAAAACTAATTGAATATGGCGCTCCACTGCGCCTGCAAGGTGTGAATGACGTACACGATTCATGTAGGGTTAAATATTTGAATTCCGTTCATAGAAAATTTATTATTTAAAGTAAAAATCCTAAGTACAGTTTCATATATAAAAATAGAATATACACGCATATATAGAAATTGAAGCTGCACTTGAGACGTGTTGTAGAAAGACAATTCGTTTAAATTTTAAAAAAATCTTTAGAAGAAATACGCTTTCGATCGTCATCGTGACATATAACATCACATTTTGATGAAAATAACTACATATATATATTTTTTTGCTTCACGCTTTATCCCGCACATGGCAGGGTAGGCTGAGGGAACTGCAGTAACTCTATGAACCTAGTGTTAAGACACTCTGTTGCTTAGTCCCTGCTTTCTCCGTCCCCGCTTTCCGTCTTTGTCGAAGCATTGCGTGTAGAGTAGCGGAACTCAACGCCGCGCTTTGCCTAGTTTGCCAGAGCGAAGAAAACGGAAATAGAAAAATCCATCTTCCCCGACTGGGGATCGAACCCAGAAACCGTCGCGTTACAGGCAGACGTTGCGCCTCTGCGCCACGACGGTCCTCAAAATAACTATACCTATACAAAAATTGTTTTTCAAGCATTAAGACTGTATTTTATTTCATATTGTATAATTACACAACTTTATTAAGTATTCCTTTTAAAATTACAATTAAATTAAAATAAAAAATAGAGACAATAATATATAAATAAATAATAATAATAATCCCCAAGCTGTTGGGTTTCATAGAAAATGATTCATAAGAAAAACTCTCACACTCTATTAAGCCAGCTATCCTCTGCCTTATCTGCGCTTAAGGATCTCCAAATGAATATAAATGGTTTCGTTGATCTCGTGATTGAGATAAATCTTACATCGTCTCTAATCGATGCTATGTAAGTTTTATAAGATTCGCGTTATCGAACATTTGTTAGTATTGATTAGTATACCAAATTTAATGAAGATATAGATATCGTTTATATCTAGGTCAAGGAAGTGTAGTGTCAAAACACACTGTTTTCTACTTTCTTTTCATTGAGACATTACGTGCAGAGTGACGGAACTCAGCATTGCGCTTTGTCTCGCTAAATCTTAAAATGAGATTAAAAGTAGAGTAGTAGAGTAAAGTTAAGTTAAAAGTGGTACCTTTAATAAGACCTTTTGTGTGATTTGTCCACATTATATATGAAATAATTAAATGAATGGATTAATCACATATATTGATATCGACAGTGTTTCTTTATTTTTTCCTTTACAAATACTTGTATACGTTGTATTGAGAAAAGGCGGAAAGCAGGGACTAAGCAACGGAGTTTATTAAGACTAGGTTCCTATGGATCTTGCGGTCGCCTCTGCCTACCCCGCCATGTGCGGGATAAGGTGTAAAGGAGGAAGTGTCAAAACACTCCGTTTCCTACTTTCTCTCCAATTTTTGAGACTTTCCGTACAGAGTGAAGGAGCTCAACACTGTGTTTTTGTCTTTTGCTAAATCTGTAAGAGGGTTTACAGACATTTTATATGTAATAATAAAACAAACAGATTATTCGCATGTATTGAAATCTTAATGTAATGTAGGACGCCTTCCGGCCCGCTGGACCGACAACATACGCGGGGTTGCCGGAGCAGGCTGCATAAGGGTTGCGGAGGATCGGGGTGTTTGGCGCAAGCTTTGGGAGGCCTACGGCCAGCAGTGGACTGCGATTTGCTGACGACGACGACGACGACGACGATTGAAATCTACAGTGTTTCTTTACTTTTTACTTTACTAATACTTGTATACATGGCATGTTGGGTACTGGACCTGACAATGTCACAAAAACGATTTATTAGAATAAACTAGACAAGATGAAACCTAGTGTTAAGAATAGTTCTGTACTTTCCGCTTGCTTGTTGAGTGGTGATAATCAACGTCGCGATTTGCCTACTTGCCTCTGGCAAAGAATATGGAAATGAAATAGTCCATCTCATCTTCTCATGGGAATCGAACCCACACACCGTCACGTTTACAGACAGACGCTACACCTATGCACTACGATGGTTCTCAATTAATAATATTAATATTTATTTACTACAAATATTGTTCCAATTAGAGACATACAGTACATCAATAGTGAGACAAAGTTCAAAGGCTATCGCTATGTATATTTTATTTCAACGACAGTTTTGTGTAACGTACTAAATAAACATAGACACTAAGGAGAGTAGGACGAGTAATACACGATGAAAACGACTTCAATTCCCATTTGAAGGTATTTGTTATTAATTTTCGTGCTCTGGAGATGCTCAGCATTTGGCATTTCTGTCATTCGATACTCAATGTACATATTTTAGAAAACGGATGACACAATAACTATATACAAATTCTATATTATATATTTATCGTTACGAAATGAATATAGCGTTAATCGGCCAAAAGATAAATGTATAAGACGCCTACATAAATTGTAGAGCAATAATTTAAATGAGAGATTTAAGCATTTTATATTAATAGTAACAAACGCTGCACTTCCAGTTAGGCTAAAACTGTTTCTCTAGAATTTCTAAATTTCTCTAAGGAAGGATCAATACTCTCCCAAACTTATGTATATGCAGGTAAATGCTCAATATGCAGGAAGTGGACGATAAGATATTGATGATACGTAAATAAGTAGCACGTACTCAATACGCAATGCTTCAGAAGGCTAAAAGCGGAGAACAGGGTGTCTTAACACTTGATTCCCGCGGCCTAGGCCTACCTTGCTATTTGCGGGATAAAGCGTGAAGCTATATTACAAAAAATGACATATATTACAGAATATGTTAAAACAACATAGTATAATCACATATTAGTACAAATTGTAACATTCATCACACAATCTGTTGAGCACTAGTTAATTTATCAGAACTTGTGACAGAGACGCCATTAATTTTAATTTATGTGACACATCACGCTTACAATAATTATCAATTTGATATATTTAAGTAAAAACTTATGTTTAATTGTTTATATGTTTCCATAATTCTAACTTTGTTTTTGATTCTGTATGTAGTCACATTTTTTCTAGCTTTATATGGGATAAAGCGTGAATATAAATTAGCACGCAGTATCCCTCTGTAGTCCAAGTTAACGAGATGATCTTGTCTCGTTTGACCGTTCTTGTTGCCCTCTGCAGTCAGAGAAAAGCAAGTGTTACGACAAATAGGAGTGACAGCAACTAGGCAAATTGCGGCACTGAGTTCCGCCACTCAACACGCAATGCCTCGAAAAAGGCGGAAAGCGGGGACGGAGAAAGTAGGGACTAAGCAACGGAGTGTCTTAACACTAGGTTCATATGATTCCTGCAGTTCCCTCTGCCGATCCTGCAATATGCGGGACAAAGCGTGAAGCTATAAAAAATAGTATATATTTAGAGTATATTTATTTATTTATTTATTTGATAGGAAACCAACGTGATACACAAAAACTTATAATTACATTATAACATGATGGAACTTACTGTTTATAATTGCGTATCATCACTTACAGGGTAACTCAACATGGGTTACATAATGTTTAGATCTTATTCCAAAACTCAATAGATACAATTAAACAAAATATGTTTATAACAATAAAAAGCTATATAAGCTATATAAAAGGAAACTTAAATACCATAAAAAGTTGTGACATGACATATTATTGAGAAAGGAAATGTTATTTAATTTTATTTTAATACAAATCAAGAAATCAAGTAGAACTATCATGAAAAGTGTCTAGGTTGGCTTTACGCTCGATATCATTATAACATTTAATCATTCTACTTATTGGCGCAGCTTGGCCTAAATTGGTCCTAGAAAATCTGCTTTTGAAGGTGTAGTATGTCTGGCATTTTGTCTCGAAATTCTAATAGCTTCACGCTTTATCTCGCATATTGCAGGGTAGGCAGAGGGAACTGCAGGAACCATATGAACCTAGTGTTAAGACACTCCGTTGCTTAGTTCCTGCTTTCTCCGTCCCCACTTTCGAAATTACAATATTAATTCTTGGAACTACAGCATTAACTCTATTTAATAGATCAGGACAGTCGATAGCATTGGATGTAATTCTATGAAAGAAACACAGGTCCAGCATATCTCTGCGATCTACTAAAGAAAGTGCATTACAGTTAGCAAGTACAATCTTGTAATTTTCGTTCTGTAAATTATTTTTACCATTGATTGATTAAAAAATAAAATAAAATCGTATACGTAGTGTAGCGAATCTAAGGTGAAGATATTTCCTTCTCCAATTTCTCCACGCCGCGCCGCGTATATATAAACTTCATTATAAATAGTCCTTCTCCATAATACACTATGGACTATTAATAAATACAGTCATTACGTGAACTAGTTAGGATGAAGCAGTTAAAATTAACTGCCATTGGTAACACATTATCACGTATCGCTTAATATTCGTTGCTAGAATTCCTTTGAAGCTGCGATATTTGATTGTAGCGTTAATAATGCAAAAGCTAAGTTACTTAGTTTATATATAGGTGTTGAATTTGGGCAGATTGTAGAGTAAATGTGGTCATTTTTTTTCATTTTGTGTTAAAAAACAATGATTTTAGGCTGTCCAGACCATTTGGGGTTATATTTCAAACACGACGTTGCTGCAGAGTATTTATAATCAATCACCTTTTAAGTTTTCCATTTCGTTTAAAGAGAATCTTGAGAAGAGAGAAATAAAAAGAGAGTTTAGACGTTGATCATTTCTTCAACTCTGAATCATATATATTCTGTAGATGCTTGTAGTTGAGGTTACGTTACAAGTGTAGAATTGTAGAAGAATTTCTTGAATTTTTGTTGTTTAATCAATTTAATGAATCCTGTAAGTTGTTTATTTATTTTTTCATATGTTATTATGTACAATGTAGTGCAGTTCCAAGCTTACAATCCTTAAATTCTTTGAACTCAGCTTCATAATCTGTTTAGATCTATTTAGGATTATCTTCAAAGACTCCCAAACTACGCATTTATTTAGATTAACTGTTTGAAAATCACTAAAAAATTCTATTAATTTCCCAATAAACCTTAAAAAATAATATATAATAATATATAATATACCATTAGGCCACTTTAGTAACAGATCAGCGTTAAGTCAGTCAATCATTTCAATTTGTGATCGCAAGAATTTATCTCAATCAAAACGACGGCCACCATTTGTTTTCGTTTACTCCGTACTGTATAAGCGACACGGTACCGCATTTGTGTGGAAACGGTCAAGTTTTATAAGAAAAATGGTGTATAATAAATTGTCATATGTACTATCGTTTGTATTTAGTAGGATTTTTCTTCAAAAATATATGTATTTGTATTAACTGTCTGTATGTAAACGCGATGATTGTAAGTTCAATTCCTAATCAGGAAGAACTGATTTTTTTAGTTTTCCTCGCCCTGGTAATACGGCAAAGCGCGGCGTGGAGTTCCGCAGTGTCTCGAAAGACAGAGAATGGAGTGTTCTAACACCTCGTTATGTTTGTCTTTTTTTTAATAAGTATTTATGTCGTGTCTCTTGAATTTTATAGAGAATATCTATATTAAAAGCTCTTTCAATATAAACGGAAATCGCATTGACTACAAGTCTTAAGTAAGTTGCAAAATGTTAAGCTATAAAAAAAGTCCATAAGGGATGTATACCAATCGTATTGTAGTTACATGTAGCTAGTAGATCTGACTAAGTCACCGACACGACGGTCGCCGGGTCCGTTCCTATTAAGGGCTATATCTTATGAACCAATACATTTATTTTACTTCATTTTTTCTTAGGATAGCCAGTGAAAATTCAAATTTTAAAAGAATATTCTCTATTCATGATTTATCCCGCTCATAGCAGGGCATATGAAACTATAGGAACCATAGGAAAATAGTGTTAAGAAGCGTTGAGTGTTGAGTGGCGGACGTCAACGTACTTGCTTAGTTGCAATATCGAAGAAAATGGATATCAAATAGTTACCCTTCCCTAGTGAGGATTTATAAGAGAACAGACGCGCCTCTGCGCCATGATGGTTCTCGAACAATATTTTCCTTTTTCTATTGGAATGGCATGATGAGAGGTTGAAGTAACCGCAGAGTCATTTCTCTGACTTTAATCCACAGTTCTTTTAGTTCAATATTAAAAAGTTGAGATAATTTTCTCCTCATTTAGAGAGTTATACTTACTTTATATATTTAATTTTAAGAAATATATATTAATTTTAATTCTAAATCACAGTCACTGTGTTACTTGGTATACTTATAATAGTTATTATACACGTTACGCAAGCCTCGTTAGATGTCTCCGAGTTCCTTTTGAACTTATCCAGCTGGAAGCTGTGATGTGTTTTTACTTTGAAATGCTGCTTTTGAATTAAATTTGATGCTTAAAATAAATTTTTCTAAACTTTTACTTTATTTATGTTAAATTTTTCCTCCACGCTTTTTTTACATAGACAGAGAGTGTCAAGTGTTAAGGTATTTATTACTTTATAATGTGTACATGACGAATTAGTTGTAAAATTGGTACCGTAATATTCTTTTGACGTTTTAAAAGAACAGTTAAACATCTTAAATGATAAGACTAAAAGCCAAAGTGAAGCGAAAGAGAAAGACCAGTTCATACCTTTCTATGAAATTAAAATTATTAAATTTATCAAACAAAAATGAACCCAGAACCAAGGTGTGAGAGGCATCGAACAACTCATCTACCTCACCATATAAATATTAACGAGCTTTTTAAATATCCAAGAAGATGAAAGCTCAATTTGGAAACACAATTTATTTATACCCACAGGTAGAGTGAATCAATTATGCAATTCTCGCGATAAATTCTGTATTCCGAATGAATGCAATCATTTTATTTGGCTGTACGTCGAGTTGTATGTATTTGTTACTTTTGAATGGATCATGAAAATGAGGAGCGTCGTAAAACAGAGGCTGAGCTTCTAAAGCGTGTAAACGTGACGGTTTATGGGTTCGATTTCCACTTGGGGAGAATGGATATTATCATTTCCATTTTCTTAGTTCTGGTCTTTCTAGGCAAAGCGCGGCGTTAATTTCACTCACACAGCACTTACAAAAGGTTGAAACCGGGAAACGGAGTGTCTTATCACTAGGTTTCCACTTTTCCTGCAGGTCCGTCTGCCTACCTTGCTGTGTGCAGGATAAAGCGTTAGTTAAGTGTTATCTCTGTTTTGATCCTGATGACTTTGTAAATAATCTTAAATTGTTTAGGTTTTTACTACTCGTTCTTTTGGCATAATACATGCATAAATTGTATATATAGCAGTTATTTGTGTGGGTAGTATCAAATGATGGTGTGGTGGACGTGGTGGTACATGAAACGCGGCGTTAATCT
The DNA here is from genome assembly GCA_037178615.1 of Dione vanillae. NCBI lineage: Eukaryota > Metazoa > Arthropoda > Insecta > Lepidoptera > Nymphalidae > Dione > Dione vanillae. Next base: position 978,437 of record JAZFAU010000229.1, on the reverse strand, counting down.
CCTCCATTTAACATACAATATCTGAGATTACATATGGGTATATTTTCAAACAGCTACACTCTGTACACGCAACAGGAACTTAGTGTTAAAACACTCCGCTCTTTTCCATCTACTTAACTTCTTATCTTGTCTTGTGTCTTAATAGAGTGACAAAATAATAAAATATATAAAAATAATGAAAAAAGAGTGATATTATTAAAGTAAATTTTTGTGTCCCTGAATGGAAATTGTGACCTACAACCACCGCTCTTACAATCACACACTGTACTGTAATGTGCTAGACGAGTTATATAGTTTTTTTTAAATTAAAATGAAAATAAATTATAGTTTAGTCTGTTTTATCTATGCATAGCATGAATTAGAGTCTGAAATTTGGCAAGCAGATATGTAGTTTTATTGCCGCACCAGTCAGACGTGACAGAATGAGCCCGGTTATCTTAGTTAAACCAAGCTTAATTTTTACATAATGTATGTAATGTAGCAGGCAGGGTACCTTTATAGAGAACTTCGTATATATTTAGAGTCTCGTATTTGTTTAAAAAAAACCTAGGCTCTAGATCTAGCTAGATAGGTTTTACTTTTTTCAAGAATATATCTCCATTTTTATAATTTATTTACAATTAATAAACTAAACGTAAAATTCGTTTGGTTGCTTTATTACAAGCCTACAAATAAATACGAGTAGACCTAAGTAGGTACCTTATTTTACCTTATTAAGACATAGATGGCGCTAGTTTATAAATATTTAACTTCTAATAGTATTTATTAGTCCTTTGTATAAATATATATCAAATTGTAATTTCGTGACAATAACTTACATAATAGTCACTTAACACGCAATTTATCAAAAGGAGGAAACCGGGAAACGGAGTGTATTAACACTAGGTTTTCTCTATCTACCCCGCAATGTGTGGGATATAGGTGATGTCAAAAGAGAAGAAAGTCATATTTAAAGTACGAAAATAAAGAAAATTTAAAAGGCTTTACAATTTCTCATGTCAATTTAGATTTAAAGTCAATTAATATTTAAACGCGTTCTACAAGTAAAGTGTACATATGGATACAATTGACATTTCACGAACTTAATAGAGCAGCTATTTCAAAGGTTAGTCTAATACAAAATTAATTATGATGAAAATTCATTCAATAAAGAAGAGCTAAGGACCTATATGGCGCAGTGGCGCAGTGTTTGTCTGTAAACGTGACGGTTTGTGGGTTCGATTTACAGGAAGAGAAGAAGTTGGTTTTTTAATTCTTGTTTACTTCGCCCTAGCATCCAGGTAAGTGCGGCGTTGAGCTCCGCCATACCCACAATATCGGCAGAAAGTGAGCACGGAGTGTCTTAACATTTTATTCAAACGATTCCAGCAGTTCCTTCTGCCTACTCTGCGGGACGGGATATAACGTGAAGCTGTGTGTAATTTGAGTAAAGAATACCTATTTACAGAGATCATAACAACATAAATAAGTTGTTATCACAACGACTTGGTAGGAGCATGGATTGGAATCCGTTATACTGTTATTTATTTAAGCTTTCTAATTTTTTTGTTTATTTTACACAGTGTTGACGATTCAAGTGTTGACCATTCATTTTACGCCAGACAATCATTGTAATATGATAAAATGAAAATTAAATTTCCGACAGCTCTATTCAACAGACCCTGCCTTCCAAGTGGGTCATAGTTTCATGAAAAACTCACAAAACTGATATCTTTATGTAAATTAATAATTCAAAGATAGAATATTCTGATTTTGATTTTCATACTAACTTTGTTCACTTTCAAACTGTTCTGTGTCATAAATAAAACAATATAATAAATCCTCTTTTAACAAGCTCTTTTGTTAGCTTCACGCTTTATCCCGCATATTGCAGGGTAGGCAGAGGGAACTGCAGGAACCACTTGAAGCTAGTGTTAAGACACTCCGTTGCTCAGTTCTTGCTTTCTCCGTCCCCACTTTCCACCTTTTTCGAGGCATTGCGTGTTGAGTGGCAGAACTCAACGCCGCACTATGCCTAGTTGCCAAAGCGAAGAAAATGGAAATGGAAATAGAAAAATCCATCTTCCCCGAGTGGGAATCGAACCCTCAAACCGTCGCGTTAACAGGCAGACGCTTACGCCTCTGCGCCACGACGGTCCTCAAGCTTTTAGTAATACCCAAAAAAAGTAAAAACTTTAATCTTCTAATTACATTTCACTTATTTTTTCATATTACGATTATTTTATAAATTTAAGTCCTAAATGAATATCGCTTATATATATTAAGCTTTCATATAGTATAAAAGCTTATTATATACAAGCAATATTCATCCCATGTATGAAATCTATGTACTTAAATAGTTATGTACTGTTATTATTGGTATTTTATCAAAATTATAAATATAATAGGATTTCAATTTGGATCTATTTAAAAATCAGTAATATCTATATCGCCATCGTTCTTTTTGTAATGTTGAACCTATATAGGTAGTATACCTATATACTTTCTCAAACAAATTTATATGTTCCGAAAACCATTCCTCGATATCCAATTAAAAGCACCTTCGCCATTCCTAGATATCGCACAAATGTTGGAAAATTTTCGCCATTAATTCGTTGTATCAGATCATACAATGAAATTGGCTCCCATGTCATCGACATATACAGCCTAAGTAGTGATAGTTTTTAAAAAAAAATAAATACTGTTTTAGTTGGTAATTAATATTTAAAAATATTAGCGTAATTGGTAAGTCAATTAATTATAATATCCTTTTTGTTATCAATGATTGTTTATTCTCCACTTTGTTTGAATTTATTCTCACAGCTTCTATTAAATGTTCGAGTGTAGTGTTTAGTTACCTTTGTTAACATGTAAGTTGTAAAATGTAAATACCTGTAATGGTTGTATCACACTGTACAAGTTTTCTTTTTTATGTTTTTTCCTAAATATGATTTGTGAATATGCCGATGGTATTTCTAAAGCAATAAATAAATAAATATTGGGTAACAGTTCATTTATCAGCCTCGTACGCATTCATTTTAGTCTGGAGTTGAAATCTTTATTAGGAGCTCGGCTTTCGGCCTCTTAACGTATCTTGATAGCATCACACCATCGTCTGGAATACCTGAACGAGTATATGTAATGTAAGCGCAGTGATTTCACAGGTTGTCTAAATACAAAATTAGTTATGAAACGAGATCGTTGGAAAGAGGATCGTCGTGGCGCAGGCGTAGCGTCTGCTTTTAAACGCGACGGTTTGAGGGTGCGATTCTCACTTATGAAGACAGATTTTTCTATTTCCATTGTTCACTAAGTACCCACTTTTCCTACGTTTCTCTCTGCCTAATCTGTCTATATGTGGCATAAAGCGTGAAGCTATAAAATTAAAAAAAATATATAATGAAAATTTTGCATACAATTAGTTCTAATCTCCTCGCCTTAGGGCTAATAGGTGCGAGGTGATTATAAAAACTATGAATATTTACATTCATCACAATACAGCTCCAAAATGTCAATGTAATGGTTATGTTAATTTTTACTTAGAAAACTTGACTGACATTGTTAGAAGGTTTTGAGCGTCGCACTACGTGCAATTAGGCTTTCAATTGTCCAAAATTATGTAGTTTCATGTCTCTGCTGCAGGCCGTTGAGGAGTTCCCTGGTTTGGTTAAAATCAACCCTGGATGTAACATCAATTTTATGGTGGAATGATCTCATTCACATCCCTATAAGTTTCCAAATTTCCTATTCCTCTAATGTGATTCGTTGAGGAGTTACCTCTAAGCCCATCCTGGTAGCAGCATCAGGTCATACTTAATCAATCATAAACATGTAGTCAAAGAAACTGGATGAGTACGAAAAATTTTAGCTAAATCGGACACCGGAAAGTGTTTTAACAAGTCATGTTAAATAAAATTTTGAATTATACTTTTCTATTTTCTCCTTGTATGGTAGGGTAGGCAGGAGAAAACTAGTGCACTTTACACTTTATACTCGAAATATTGGCGGAACTCAACGCCACGCTGTCCCATGTTTATGTCCATCCTTTCTCCTTGAATGGGAATTGAACTCACAGCTATCGCGTTAGAGCTCGATTGAAGTTTATAAAAGATATAGATTCAAAATATTATAGCAAATCATTTTCATTTATATAAAAAGATTAGAAAATAATAAAACAATGTTGAAAATTATTTAAGAATCAACGTTTATTTAAAGATATTATAGAATTTACAATTAATATTATAATTTATATTATATTATGTTATAATAATTAATATTAAATATTACATTAATATAGGAGGAGGAAATTAAATTATTTTGAAAATTTAGCACTTCTTAAGTTTTTTTTGAAAAAAAAAAAAACAAAATAGTTTTACAAAATCTAGGCCTTTATTTAGAAAACTTTTTTATAAATTGGCTTATGTAAAGAAACGTAAAGGTTTGCTAAACTAAGCTTAAAAAAGTCATTTTAAAAGTTTATTCGAACAAAGAACTTTTTCCTAGGCTGGTTAATTTAAAAAAAGGCAAAGATTAGACCTTTTCATATAAATTTAATAAAATCAATTCTAAAACTGTATCTATAATTTCCTGGAATAAACTTAAAATAAAATATTTTTTCAGTACTTTAGTATAGAAATTAAAAAAAACCATAAACAATCCTCCTCCCAATTCACAATTTATTCATAATGATATGGAAGAATTCGTCTACATTCAACTCGTCAACTGATTGAGATGGTATATTTACACGGCGTACAACTTCACGTCCATATGTTATCTTTGGGGCATCTGTAACAAAATTACTGTGAAAAATGTGGGATTTCATGAAGAAATAATTTTTTTTAAGCTATGTAGAGCATAAAAATAAGAATTACTAGTCCCCCTGAATGGGAATCGAACCCAAACTATTTTACAATTGGAAAAAACTATTTTACAATTGGATATTATGCCACAAGGCTAAATATATTTACAAAATAACAAAGAAAAAAATATATAAATATTTTTAAATATATTTATATATATTTATATATGACTATAAGCAAGCATTGTTATTCTCCTTTTGAAAAACATTGAAAGTTGTTTGACGTAACACAACGCCGCGCATAGTTTAACCAAGACACTGTGCTGAATAGTGTATAAATTACAAATTTAAATTTATATAATTATTCAAAATGTTAATACATAATTCAGTTTCTGATAAAAAAAACTACTAACTATTATCAGTTCACTAAAGTAAATTCCAGTTCTTCTTTTTATATATATATATATATATATATATATATATATATATATATATATATATATATATATATATATATATATATATATATATATATATATATATATATATATATATATATATATATATATATATATATATATATATATATATATATATATATATATATATATATATATATATATATATATATATATATATATATATATATATATATATATATATATATATATATATATATATATATATATATATATATATATATATATATATATATATATATATATATATATATATATATATATATATATATATATATATACATATTAATAAATAATATATAAATAAAATAAATTTTAAATAACATATAAATAAATTGAATTCACCAAACTGCCCTCTTGGTAACCATCAGCTTACACGCACCAGCTATAGTAATTAGATACGCTTGTTAAATATACCTCAGTGGGTAATTGAACTAAGCTCAATCATACCAGAACTTAGTATTGCTATGGAAAAGCTTGTTTTATGTAGATTAAGTTCCTGGTGCTTAATGCTGGTTAGATGGTATTTGGTGCTTGGTTGGGCTTGGTTGGCGTAACAAAAGTAAAAAATAATTCACGTAGTTTAAAACAGAAGAATTTTTCTATTTCAGATTTCGTTTGTTATGCAATTTCTCTGCTAGTTAGATGAAGAATCTTCTTCATTTATGTATTGAACAGGAACATAAAGTAGGATTTTTACGACATTTGGCTTTACTTGACTTTTTTTTTGTTTGAGCTTCACGCTTTATCCCGCATATAGCAGGGTAGACAGATTGAACTGCAGGAAACATATGAACCTAGTGTTAAGACACTCCGTTGCTTAATTCCTGCTTTCTCCGTCCTTCCTTTCCGCCTTTTACGAGGCATTGCGTGTTGAGTGGCGGAACTCAACGGAACTTTACTATTTGCTTTTAAATAAAAGTAACAAATATATAATATACATATACGGAGGTGATATTTACGTCATTAGCACACAAAAACGCTGTCACTCGCAGTGTCCAAATAGAAACTTAGTGTCAAGACACTCCGTTCTCATGTTCGGGTATGGTACAAAATATAAATTACCATATCATCTTCGGAAGCTTCCTTTATAGTGTACGTCTTGTTGTCGCTGGACTCTAAAACCACGCGAGGCGGCTCACTTTCTGTACGAAAAAAAAATATTGTCAGTATCAATTTTTTTTTCTTTTTTTAGCTTCACGCTTTATCCCACACATAGCAGGGTAGGCAGAGGGAACTGCAGGAACCGTGGGAACCTAGTGGTAAGACACTCCGTTGCTTAGTCCCTGCTTTCTCCGTCCCCGCTATAACAGTACAGTACATATAACAGTTGTTTACAACATATATTTTTTAATATTTTAGGAAAAAATATTTTATAAACAAGTTCTAGTGAATGAGTTCTAGTGAAACATCAACATAGCAATAATCTTGTTACTAAAATATAGTAAATATTGGTAAACTCTATTTAGAATTTACCAAGCTACTGATTTAAATCATAAAAGAATCAGACACTTCCCTCTATTTCTACATCCTACATCCTCCAAAATCACTATTTTTGGTAAACATAATTTACCATACACATCTAACTTATTAGATTTATCTTATTTATCACAAAATTAATATCAAAATCAAAATAATCGTTATTCAACTAGACAATTTCAAGCACTTTTTCGTCCATTTATATTATAATGTCAATATTGACAGTCTTAGTGAAAGCTATCCATGACTCAAAAGCCAATTACATATTTATCAAACTCGCCTAACTAAACAAACTTACTTAACTGATCAAACTTACCAGATTTAGGGTTCAGTATGTCGGGTTTGGTCTCCGGCTTATCCGGTGCTGGATAGGCGATGAGGTACCTTCTACCATTAGCGTCAACTTGCACAACGCTTTGTGATGGACGTTTACTTGTCGTTGTTGTGTCGTTGCGTCTAGATAAGATATAAATATATATGTATGTAAATTGTGGCTGCAGTTCTTAATCTATCGGATTCTTCTTCTATTTCCTCGGTCTGGTTTCGTATTATTCCAACTCAACACGCCATGACTTGGCGACGCTTGTAAAAAGTGGGGAAAGTCGGGGAAGTGCTCACACACACACTATAAGCTTTACAATAATGTAAATTAACCTCAAAAATATTTAAATATTGTGATATTATACAATGATTTTTTACCAATCAAAAGCAATCTGTGTACATCTCAACTTATGATAGGCATCAATTAGTTAACGAAATATTACAAAGAAGGAAAACGCTCTACCCCTTCACGTTGTTTCCCGGTAAGAAGATTCAGTATCTCTATAGAATGAGAGACTAACTTGCATGTTAGCGGAACTAAACACCGTGTTTTACCTTAGTAATTATTATTATAAACATATTATTGAAAATGTACTTACTTTTTCACTATTAGTACTATAATCGCTCCAGCGGCTGTGAGTACAGCAGCCAGCCCGGCGATGCCCGCCGCCGCTGGAAATTTTGATATGGCTCGTGTTGTATCTTCTATGAACAAAAGTAGTGTTTTGTAGGGAAAAAAACCCTAGTGTGGAGACACTCCTTTTATATATGTTGTATATATATTATATGATCATTGTGAGAGAAAACTTAGTAAGTGGTTGTAAATTTTCACGGGTTTTTAATAATTTCACGTTGGACATAAAAAGTAAATATCATTTGTTTTTATTTTTCTTTTTTATATCCTTTTAGTTATTATAATGGAAGGTTTAACATTTCAATTATTTTTAAGATTTCGTCATTTTGAAACATATTTATGTACAACCTTTTATTTTATGCTATTCCCTGTCTGTATACAGGTTAATTGAAAAGTCGGCTAGTTAAATAAATCAGTATAAGCGGAGAGTTAACATACAACATACAGCCACACAGTTGTGGGTATATATATATATATATATATATATATATATATATATATATATATATATATATATATATATATATATATATATATATATATATATATATATATATATATATATATATATATATATATATATATATATATATATCTTTAAGTCTCATATTCGTATATGTTTATTTATGGAACAAGATATGCTTCTCTAAGTTACTTACTTATTTTTATTCTTTTAACAGTAATATGTATGAAGCTTCGTTCGTCCAACTTGTGTGTAAATTACATTAATTACTGAATGTATATTTTTCATAATGAAATGAATGTACTCTCTATTTTATAATATAATTTTTAATGTAATGCTCTGCACACGATTTAACTCGTATGGGTGTTTAAAAATATGTATGTACAATATAAGGTTGTATTTTGCTTTACTTCCATCGTTTTTATAAAAGAGAATCGATAGAGTGTCTTCACAGCAATCGAAGCTAATCTGCGTCATAATTAATTATAATATTCATAATAGACTAAATTAGATTAAATCTTCAACTACAAATTGAATACTAATTAAATTTTTTTTTAGTTTCACGCTTCATCTTGCAAGTCACAGGGTAGGCAGAGGAACTGCAAGAATTGTGGGAACCCAGTGTTGAGACACTGCGTTCACTTCTTTCGAGGTATTGCGTGTTAGGTAGCGAGCACAGTGAAGAAAATAGAAATGAAATAGTCTATCTTCTCCTAGAGGAAGTCAAATCCACAAAACGTCGCGTTTTCAAGCAGACACTAAATCTCTGCACTACAACTGTGCTTTAATTAACTCAATATAATTTAAAATTAGGAATTATTAGAATTTAGGCTCAGCGTATAAAGGACTTTACAGCCAGTTTCAACAGGATTTTCATTACGAGGGTCAAACTGAAAGTTCTTAGAAAATCAAAAACTAAGCATTCTAGCAAGTTATTAGTTTTATTATAACTTTTAAAAATAGCGTCCATTTACATCAATACATCGCTGCATTCGATGGAACCATTAAGAAAAGCACCTTGCCCACTCGGCCTTAGGGGTCTCTTCAACGGCGTTTTGAAACGCAGCCACTGCTTCTTCGGCGTCCATAAAGTGTTTTCCTCGAAGTTTTTCTTTTATTTTCGGGAATAAATAAAAATCACAGGGTGCGAGGTCAGGGCTATACGGCGAGTGACCCAGTAATTCCACGTCTAAGGTCGCCAAATAGTCGATCGTTTGCCTGGCGGTGTGCGACGAGGCATTGTCGTGATGAAGGAGGATCCTGCTGCGAGGTTGTTTCTCTCGAACTTTTTCCAAGACAAGTGGCAAACAGTTGTTAGTGTACCACTCTGCATTAACCGTTTTCTGATCCTCTAAGACAACTGTCGCGTAATGACCTGTCTTTCCGAAGAACGAGGCCACCATCTTTTTTCCAACACTTCGAACTCTCTTCACTTCAGTTGGCAACTCATCGGAAGGAAGCACCCACTGAGCAGACTGTCTTTTGGTTTCCGGATCATAACAGTAAATCCAGCTTTCGTCACCCGTTAGTATGTCGAACACAGCATTTGAGTCAGCTCCGTTAAATTTTTGGATCATTTCTCGGCACCAATCAACGAGGCGGAGTTTTTGAGCCTCGGTCAAATTATGCGGTATCTAGCGGGCACAAAGCTTCCTGACCGCTAAATGTTCATGGAGGATTTTGTGCACTTGACTCATACCTATGCCTAGACTTGTCCGAATCTGCTGATAGGTCACTCTTTTGTCAGTCTCTATCATACGCCGCACAACACTGATATTATCTTCAGTCGTCGCTGTAGAAGGCCGTCCCTCATGCAAATCATCGGTGAGATTAGTTCGACCACGTTTGAATTCATTAAACCAGTTGTAAACTGTGGCACGAGATGGGGCTTCATCGTGAAAAGCCAATCGAAGTCTATCATAACTTTCTTGTTGACTTATATGACATCGAAAGTCATAAAAAATCATTGCACGAATATTTTCTCGGCTTAAATTCATTCTGACGTGCACAGACAATTTTCAATTTGCCGCCAAATCGTAAAACAAATGACAAATGAATGAAATTTATACTCAATATTATTGGTAAAGAGTTCTATTTTCAAAATTTAAACTTATTTTTTTAATATAATGCTTTTAAGTTGCCAGTTCTAAAAACTTTCAGTTTGACCCTCGTACGATTCTAAGCCTAGAACCTCAGTAGCGCAGATGCCCAACGTCTGGTTAAAAAACATGACGGTTGGGCAGGTTCGATTCCCATGAATTCATTACTTTAATAACAAAGCAAAAGCGCGGCGTTTAGTTTCGCCATTCAATACGAATGCCTCGAAAGTACAGAACTAGGTGTCTTAACCAATAGATTCCTTAAGCCTACTGTTCGATCTACCTACTTTGCAATGTGTGGGATACAACGTATAGCTAAAATAATCTTAATTTCCTTCCCATAATCTTAATAAAAACAAACTTGCACCCGCCAACAGTTCCAAAACACAACCACTGAGTTACAAAGCACTAATCTAACACTATAAGATAATATTCTGTTTGCAATCCTCGAGAGAATATCTCCGTCTTACATATCGTATGCTAGCTTATTGCTTCGACTCAGTTACATAGATATTTAGATGTTTAGTTATAGCTAGCTTGACACTAGTGCGGCTCTCGTCTTTACTTATTTTAAACTAAATTGTTTTAGTGAATTTGTTTCAATTTACACACTATTTATGTGTCGTAGAGAAAGTTTAAAAAAAATAACAATATAATTTAATTTTTTTTATTTAAGATTAATTTTTTTTTGGAATGGAATAGAAAAATCTATCTTCACCGAGTGGGAATCGAACCCTCAAACCGTCGCGTTTACAGACAGACGCATACGCCTCTGCGCCACAACGATGACGATTAAATTCTCCGCCTGTATTTAATTTAAGAAGAATTCAACGCCGACACAAAACCCGTAACGTACTCTAACAAAGGTAGAGACCTCTGGGCTATGACAAGATGTCCTTTACTATATTATCAGTACTCACGAGGTGAAAGAGGTCGGTTGACCTTTTAGAAGACAGTCATGAAGATACCAGAGAAATATCATGAAGGTTAAAGCCATTGGACGAGGCGAATGAGGTATGACGGCAGCGTTTAACTCTCAGTTCTCTCTGACTACCCCGCTAGGTATAAACACTATATGTGTATGTATGTGTATGTGTATGTGTATGTGTATGTACATTAAAACATTAACATTATAAGGCATAAAGGATTTATAACATATTCCATTTCGCAGTACACGCTGTAGAGTGCGCTTTTGGAGTTGTGGGAATACAATTAATACATGATGTTCAACTAGATATTACATGAAGTGGTTATAGTTGAAGTTGTAAGTAGTTAAGTAGTTATAGGAAGTGTTACATATATATATATATATATATATATATATATATATATATATATATATATATATATATATATATATATATATATATATATATATATATATATATATATATATATATATATATATATATATATATATATATATATATATATATATATATATATATATATATATATATATATATATATATATATTATATATATATATATATATATATATATATATATATATATATATATATATATATATATATATATATATATATAGGGGTATAGCGTGAATGTTTCAAATCATGCATTCTTTAACTCCAGTCTATGGTTATTTAACAGATACCATTCAATACACAGCACAAAGAAAGGCCCATGTTAGGTCGTTAGCGAGGTTAGAAAATTGCATGAATACTGGTGAAAGTTCCCTTCTACAGTCTACTACTTTTTCATTAGAACTAGTTGGGAATTTCGAGTGAAATTAGCTCGAGTTGATTGCGATGTGCTGTTTAATTAAAAATCCTACAGATTTCCACTGAAAATTGAAAGATATTGATGATTTAAATTGCTTTTGCTCTTTTTTTCTTGGTAATTTCATTTGTTATTTTACGTTTTATTGGATCAGTTTTCTGTAATTCGATTTCCGCTCAAAACAATGTTTTTTTGGTCTAAATGTTCGTGTTAAAAGTTAAGGATTTAGATATTGCTATTTTTAGTTTAGCTTTTATGAGTAGGCAGATAAAAGCTAGCGTGAAATGGTCCGGTCCCCGCGTTATTACAGGCGGAACTAAACTCCGCGATTTTCTCGTAACAAGTGTGAGGAAAGAAAAAAGAAAAATAACTCATTTTCCCAAGTGGGAATAAAACCCACAGCCGTCACATTTACAATGTCTGCGCCATGACGGCCCCAACTACTAATCAATACGCTATACATATATATGTATATCTTAAGCCTAGGTTCTTGATTCTTTTTTGTATTTTTTTTCCAATTTACGAATACTAACATAACATTAATATTAAAGAAGAGCTAACAGTGAATTAAAATGATATTTTATAAGATTTTTATTAAATAAATATTAAAATAGAGTTAATAGTCACTTCAAATTGTATTTTTTATAACATTATTAATAAATAAATAAAAAATCTCACCAATATGTTTCGCAGCATCCCTATAAACGAGATCTCGTATAACGACAGGATCCGAGACGCCTTTGCTGTTTCTGGCGCTGACAGTCAGAACTTCGTCTGACAAGTCTTCGAGTTGCGTCCAGCTTGTGTTGAGCCATACTACTAAATCTGGGAAGAGAGGAAGTAATTATCATCTTAATTTAAATATATAGTAGTAATATAAGAGGCGCATCTGCTGCCTGTAACGCGACGGTTTCTGGGTTCGATTCCCACTCGGGAAAGATGGATTTTACTGTTTCCATTTTCTTCGTTCTGGAAACAAGCGAAAGCAGGTAATGGAGTGTCTTAACACTAAGTTCCTATAGTTCCTCCAGTTCCCTCTCCCTACCTTGCCATGTGCGGGATCTTAATTTAAATATTATAGTTCTCGCGTATTGAGGGTTTTTGACCAATTTGATGACACAAAACGTAAAAGCTCATATTTTCGGTTATATATGCATTCGTTTTGTCTAGAATTAATTATATATTGTTTATTACTCCTTTTTTATGAAATTACCTACGGAGCAACATAGATTTGTAAAAACAGGTTACCAAGAGATACTATAAATTTTAAAAATTCCGAACAAAAAACAATTTAATAAAACTTTGTTTAAAAAAAGTTATATTTTTAGCTTCACGCTTTATCCCGCACACGGCAGTGTAGGCAGAGGGAACTGCAGGAACCATACGAACCTAGTGTTAAGACACTACGTTGCTTAGTACCTGCTTTATTCCGTCCTCACTTTCCGCCTTTTTCGAGGCATTGCGTGTTGAGTGGCGGAACTCAACGCCGCGCTTTGCCTAGTTGCCAGAGCGCAGAAAATGGAAATAGAAAAATCCATCTTCCTCGAGTGGGAATCGATCCCAGAAACCGTCGCGTTTACAGGCCGACGCTTACGCCTCTGCGCCCCAACGATCCTCAAAAAATTAATTACTTTTCTTATGTATTCCAAATTAAAATACACAACCGTCACTAGCGTACACCACCACTGTACTATATGATACTTTAACATAGCACTACAATATCATTACACATTGACTACAACTATAACAACTATTGATGAAATCAATCAACTCGCGAGGTTGCCGCATCGATCCAACGCAACTCCCTTAGACCTAATTTACTTGCTATAAACCTCATTAGTGAGATTTGTATGGAAATTTGTAATAAATGTTTAAAAAATATCCCTGTGGTGCAGTTACAGTGTTTAACTACGGTACATGTTATGAAGAGCTTCACGCTTTATCTCGCAAATAGCAGGGTAGGCAGAGGGAATCGTAGTATTAGAAACCTAGTGTTGAGACACTCTGTTGACCCCATTGCGTCTTTTGGAAGGGTTGCGGAACTCAACGCCGCGCTTTTTACTGTATTGACAGAGCGAAGAAAACTAAATGTTGAAAAATTCTTCTATAATGGGAATTGGACCCATTTGTATCGATTTCTAAAATCATTATCAATTTTGTTACGTTTTCCCAGTCCATATCCAAATAATAAAAGAAGCCTACCTGGTGACAAGATACTTCTTTATTTTCGAAATTATATAAATATTTAGAGTCTGTAACGCGACGGTTACTGGGTTCGATTCCCAGTCGGGGAAGATGGATTTTTCTATTTCCAATTTCTTCCCTCTGGCAACTAAGGCAAAGCGCGGCGTTGAGTTCCGCCACTCAACACGCAATGCCTCGAAAACGGCGGAAAGTGGGGACGGAGTAAGCAGGGACTAAGTAACGGAGCGTCTTAACACTAGGTTCGTTTGGTTCCTGGAGTTCCCTCTGCCTACCCTGCCATATGCAGGATAAAGCGTGAAGCTACAAAAAAAAATATTTATGAGTAGGTTGAATTAGCTTTATGAGTAATACTTTAGAGCACGATTATAAAATTAAAAAAGTTAACAAAAAAAGGTAAAATCAGGCATTGAACCATACACTATGGTCCGTGAGTGACTGTAACTTCACATAACTACGCAGAAAGCGTAGAACGGAGTGTCTTAGTAAAAAAAATCACCCAATAACATTAACACAAACAAATACGCGTACAAAAATACAAGGAAATATTCGAATAAAATGTTTCAATATAAATACATAAATATAATTTCATATAAAGACTTTTTAAACCAAGATATGCAAATCGACTCGCTATCTTTTCTAGTTTCCAAATGAAAAGAGCAACTTTTATGTAATTTAAGTAAATTGGAACAAAAATGTATGGACATGACATCACACTGGTTCTATATCTTTTTATATAATGACTTGACTTTTGACTTTGAATGTGTTTTAACTTGAAATGTCACTACAATATTTAATTATAAGGTGGCTATTATACCACTACAAGTGTGGGTTCGATTTTTATGTAGAGATATTAATTATTTTATTTCATATATGTGGTTAAATGATAAAGCGCGGTATTTAGTTCCGCCAGTTAATGTCTTAAAAATTTTGTCGATAAGCCTACATATATAAGCTAGATTTTTCTAGCAGAAGACAAAAAATATATTCTAGTGCAAAATATATAGCCTATAATATAGCCCATAATAACATATAGCCTATAATACAACCTATAATATAGCCTATAATACAGCCTAACATACAATAATACTAAAAAAAATCATCTGCTTTTTTTATTTGAAATGTAATTAACACTACAGACTCTTCGTACCCTTTTTTAACTTACTAAAGTAAAAATACTATAAGTTCTTATCATAAACATTAACTATATTAATATTTATACATAGTATATAGAATTAATATTAATCATAATGAACTCTTATCTTTGCATTTTTTATTATTTATTATTACTTAGAACTAAGGCTATGGAGAAGCGAATTAAATCAATTTACATAGCACTATAAAATAAAATAAAATGAGACAATAAACCGTCGTCGCGCAGAGGCGCAACGTCTGCCTGTAACGCGACGGTTTCTGGGTTCGATCCCCAGTTGGGAAAGATGGATTTTTCTATTTCCATTTTCTTCGCTCTGGTAAACTAGGCAAAGCGCGGCGTTGAGTTCCGCCACTCAACACGCAATGCCTCAAAAACGGCGGAAAGCGGGGACCGAGAAAGCAGGGACTAAGCAACGGAGTGTCTTAACACTAGGTTCCCACGGTCTCTGCAGTTCCCTCTGCCTACCCTGTCATGTGCGGGATAAAGCGTGAAGCTAAAAGAAAAAAAAATGTCACTCGATCTTACCTGTTTTACTTGCAGTACTATTGGCGATGACTCTGCTTGTATCACCCACGACTTCCAAAAGAAAGTGTTGGGTTAAACCCCCATCGTAACCCGCAATACATTTAATTGTTAGAAAAGCTTCATTTTTCTTGATTATTCGTTTCGCTGTGCAGTTTCTTGGAGGAGATGGACGAGCTAGGGAAAATAAATAATAATTATTTATTTATTTTTGAAGACCTGTCTGTAAACGCGACGGCTTGTGAGTTCGATTCCCATGAGGGGAAGATGGATTTGTTTCTTTCCGTTTTCTTAGCTATGGTAACTAGGCAAAGCGCGGTTATCTTAACACCAGGTTCCTATGGTTTCTGCGAGTCCGTCTGTCTACCCTGCAATGTGCAGGATAAAAGCGTGATACTAATAAAAATATAAAAAAAATATATAGACAGGATTTTATCTGTTTGTACACGTGACGGTAATGAGTTCGATTCTCATTTGGGGTGATAATACTCTTTTTAATTATGAGAATATCTCGACTTTGGCTTATTCAGAGGTCTTAATTTTATTTATTTATATATTAATACCTAAAGGAAGGAAAAAAATAGACATAATAATTGTAATATATTTAAAATATATCTATAATTATATAAAACATAGAACAAACTATACTATGTCTTTGACTATATACACGCGTTGCTATAGCAACGCGTTTCACGCGTCAAAAGCTCCTCTCTAAACAAAAATGTATGGAATCAGTAAGAAGGCTCTTATCGAATTTGCGGAAGCTTTTTTTTAGAATTACCTGTTTTGAGAAGTCACATACGTCAATATTTGTAACATTCTGTAGAATGGGTTTTAATGGCCTAATGTATGGAGAGGATTACATATAAAAGTAAATTTAATTCATAATAAAAATTATTTAGATGAAGTTTAGTGTAGGCAGAGGGGACTGCAGGAACCATACGAACCTAGTGTTAAGACACTCCGTTGCTTAGTACCTGCTTTATTCCGTCCTCGCTTTTCGAGGCATTGCGTGTTGAGTGGCGGAACTCAACGCCGCGCTTTGCCTAGTTGCCAGAGCGAAGAAAATGAAAAAAAAATATATTTAGACGAAGTTTAGTGTAAAGACACACCGTTTTCCGTTCTCCAACTTCTAGCTAATTCAACATTGTTTACAGATCAAAATCGAATATAAAAACGTAAAACATAGAAACCATTTTCTTTTTATATGGCATATATAAAGCTTGTAAGCTTATAAGCTACTAGTGCTTAGTCGTTTAGCTTTCAGTGATGGTAAAGTAAAAAGTCATCTTTCGTTGAAAGAATTTTTAAGACTGATAAAAAGCGCGCGCAAATGTTTTTCAAGCATATCCAACTGGGTAACGTGTAGAATTTACTTAATTAGTTATCAATTGGACTGTTCAAGTTCGAACATCAACTATATTTCCCGAATCTGCCTTTTCGAGGTCCTTAAAACGGTACCAAATTACATACATACATACAAAACTTCACGCTCTATCCCTAGCGTAGTAGTCAGAGAGAACCTCTTTCGCCTCGTTCACTGTCATTAACCTCTTCATACATGCTCTCCGGCGTGTCCTCATGCCTTTCACGTGACTTTCCTCCAGTATCTTCGATACTGTTTTCGAAAGTCAACCTTACCTCTATTACCACTCACTTTTACGTCGTATATTTACCAAATTCTAGATCAAAAATAATATATATTGCTGATAATATAATGCTTATAACAATATTAATAGTAATAATAGAACATACTGGGATAGATCTATCATAACTGACAAAGCAATTCACTACAACAAACCGATATAACTTTATTACATAATTCTGTAAAACTCACCTTATCGATATACATAATATCGACATAGCATTATATACAAGCAAGCGCCATTCGCAGAATAATTAACTAAACATTAAAATCTGGCAATAGAGTTAAAGTCATACGAATACTAGATGAGAACAAACTGCTTAGCATTCCATGGATTCACCGTGCGGGTGCCCATCGCGTTGTAGGAAGAGAAACTCCGAGCAGCGCATGGGACTTGCGACCCAAATATAGGTTTAAAGGGCCCCTTTGAAATGCATTAACGCTCACCTTCAATGTCCGAGCTCCTCATACTACCTAACCAAATTCGAAATGATTCCGCTAATGCCGTCTTTGAAGTACGTTCTAGAAATGTGTTAGTAATAGTTCTAGACAGGCCGAGATCATTTAGCAAGCTATGGAGAGATTTCACTGTTATACCTCTCGTTCCTACTTCATACTCTATTTCACATTTTATCCCGATTTTAGTAGGGTAGGTAGAGGAACCCGCTGCAACTGTAAGAGCCTAGCGTTAAGACACTTTATTACCCGCCTCCCGCCGTTACCGAGGCATTGTGAGCTGAGTGGCTGAACTCAACACCGCGCTTTGCCAAGTTGCCAGAGCGAGAGATTGAAAAAAAGAAAATGAAAAATCCGATTCCGAATCAAAAATGAAAATTCTTTTTTTTCTTTGAATGGGAATTGAACCTACGAACTGTTTTTTTTACGTGCATACGATATGCCTCTGCTAAACGACGGTTTAAAATGCCATTATACTAAATACCTACAGGTTTACACTTACATTTCATGTACACCATTCGCTAATCTAATCTAGGTCATTTAACTACTTACGCTTGGTTACGGTAGAAGAAAAAAATATAAATATTAAGCTACTATGCTATTATAATAATATTATAAGCTACTATTAGGTCTTTCAGAATTCCAAAATATTTCATGTAGCTACAAAATATTTTAAGTTGTTCTTTAACAATTTCTTAATTAACTCTTAGAATTTATTTAACAATGTACTAAGAAAATAATGTATTTTCTGATAATCCATACTTATACTGCATAGTTAACGAGTACTGAAGTAATAAATTTTTCTCATACCAAAATTGGTTGAGAGAATCTAGTGTTCTGACACTCCGCCGTATCGTCTTTTCGTTTCATTCAAGACAATTTGAGTATTGAGTGGTAGAAATTAACAATTTACTGTATCAAAATCAATTAACTTTATTGAAATTACATATTTTTTGGCGTCAAAAACATAATATCCAGATTTTTTTTTTAGCTTCACGCTTTTATCCCGCACATGGCAGGGTAGGCTGAGGGAACTGCAGGAACCATATGAACCTAGTGTTAAGACACTCCGTTACTTTAGTCCCTGCTTACTTCGTCCCCGCTTTCCGCCGTTTTCGAGACATTGCGTGTTGAGTGGCGGAACTCAACGCCGCTCTTTGCCTTAGTTGCCAGAGCGAAGAAAATGGAAATAGAAAAATCCATCTTCCCCGACTGGGGATCGAACCCAGAAACCGTTGTGTTAGTCGCGTTACAGGCAGACTTGCGCCTCTGCGCCACGACGGTCCTCGATATCCAGATTTTTTTACATATTTTGTTTACAATAATTCTTTATACAGTAACATAATGAAAATCCGACGTTTCTCGCTTAATAAAACAGTACTTAATTATACATAATTGTGTTTTCCTACTACAATATAAATATAAACCTTAGTAAAGAACCGAAAAAAAACAAGTCGTTTCTTTTATGAATTATTTTTTGCATTATTAATTTATATTATTTTGCGTACTTTTCCATTTCCATACTGTTTAACTTCTTGACCTTGTATGTGACATGTTGTACAATAGGACGAATTTAAAAAGGAAAATTAAAGAATTCTAATTAAATTTTTGTATACATATATAATTATAGCATATATCATAGTAGCTTGTATGGTATCATTATATGTAACCATACTGCCACGATAACGTCTATAGCCCATAATCTTGTAGGCTAATACAATACAGCCTACTTTATAGCCCATTGATAAATGTTACGGCACGCAGAGGCACAGCGATTGCTTATTAACGTGTGGGTTCGATTCCCACTCGGGGATAATGACAATTCGTCACTCAACACGCAATGCCTTCGAGACACGAAGCGGAAAGCATAAAATGGTTAATTAACACTTGGTTCTTTCGGCCTATCTTAAATGCAGCATATGACAGGATACTAAAAATAAAAACAAAAATAGCCCATTATAGCCCATAATAGCCTATAAGTGAAGTTGTGAAGAATATTTCATATAATCTGTACCATAGTAGGACACGTTCATCTCTGGAGACCAATACTGTTACTCACGTAGTTAGAATTACGTTAGTCTTTAAATACATTACTGTAACTTGGTCCGGGTTAGCTTTTACTGGCAAAGTAAGCGGTGGAGTTAATTTTCAAAATTTATTTAGACCTAATTATAATATTTCAAAAATAAATGCCAATAACTTACAAAGATACTAAAAATATAAATGTTTTTTTTTGGCTTCACGCTTTATCCCGCACAAAGCTGGGTAGGCATAAGGGAACCTAGTGTTAAGACACTCCGTTCTAATAAATAAGTTGTGACAAGCCTATAAAAAAAAAATAATTTGTCTTGATGATGTTTGACGTGAGTTGTCAGAACCCTATAACCAGATTCAAGTACATTATTTCATTTTCCTTTTCTTCTCTCTGGTATCACGCATTACTTCGAAAGGTGGAAAGTGGAGAACGGAGTGTCTCACACCACCTTGCCACGGTTCCCTCTGCCTACCCTGCTATGAACGGGATAAAGCGTAAAGCTAATAAAAAATATATAAAAATAAATATTCATAAAAGAACAAAAACTGTCGCTTGTCTCTTAAGCTTCAGGTAAATGTATTTGTATATAAAACAGTATATATAATACAAAGTATAATATTTTATTTACAGCATCCCGTTTATGGGTCGCGACACAATTTGGCTGGAAACGATTGAAAATTTCATTTAAAAGAACCGAAATGGTTAAAACAGACCTCGCTCGCTGTTAAAAAATAAAACTAATAAAACTCGCAACGCCCCCGCGTTGGAAACGCACTACGGAACGAACATTTTTACCTCTCCGACAATGGTTTTAATGTATTTCTTAATTTAGTTAAGTTATTTCATTCTAAATTTTGTTTAAGTGGGTACATATATATATATATATATATATATATATATATATATATATATATATATATATATATATATATATATATATATATATATATATATATATATATATATATATATATATATATATATATATATATATATATATATATATATATATATATATATATATATATATATATATATATATATATATATATATATATATATATATATATATATATATATGGTGGTATAAGTTATAGCTATGCAGGGTGTATAGAGCATACATTTAACTAAACGGGAATCGAACCCCGACCTTTAGGTGTACATAAGTAAGATTTTGTACCAACAAATAATCAAAATACTCGTTTGCTTTCAAGTGGCAAGTTTTCTAGTTATCCAATACTTATTTGAAATACGAATGAACCAACTTTGGCTATATTTTAAAATATAAAAGAGTGACGACTGTCGTTTTTCTACTTAACAAGAAATGTTCTAGAACTAATGATTTATTTAGATTACTTTGCAGCGTATGACTTTGAAAGCCATGTTTGGGGATGTAGGTTTGATTACTGCGTTATTTAGCAAGTTATTTTCAGTATTTTTTATAGACTATGTAGTAGTGGACTGTCGTTGTACAGGTGGGTTGTGGGTTCGATTCCTATGAGGGAAATATTAACTTTTATTAACAACAATTAAATATTATTAACAACGCGGTGTTGAGTTCTGTCACAAGAGTAAGTATGTAAGTCTAGAAAAGCGAAATGAGGAACGGAGTATTAGGATTCTTCTGCCTACCCCGTTATGTGGGATATAGTGGGTAGTAAAAAAACCGGAGACTGTCGAAGGGATCGTCTTGGCGTAGAAGGGTAACGACCGCCTGTAAACGGGACGGTCTGTGGATTCAATTCCTACTCGGAGGAGATGGATTTTTTATTTCTTTCCAATTTCTTCGTTCGGGCAATTTGGCAGTGTGCCGTTGAGTTCCGCCACTCAACATTCGATGCCTCGGAAAAAGTGGAAAGCAAGGAGTGTCTTAACACTAGGTTCTATGGTTCCTGCAGTTCCCTCCGCCTGCTCTGCTAAGTGTGGGATAAAGCATGAATCTATACACATACACACAAAAAATCTCATCATAATCATTTCAACCTCAATTCAATAATTCAATAATTTTCTATTAGGCCAACAAGAAATCTTTAATAAAAATCCTTACATACATACACACAAAATATGTAGTACATATATATCGTTTCCGTTAAAGATGAAAGTGCTTGGGACCGTCACAATATAATTTCCTGCCGATAACTTCTTCCTTATTACTCCCTAAAGGACGTTGTATAGTTCTAAAACATTTATATTTACATGCTGTATATGCTTATCTATAAGCTGTTATATGAAAGAAGATCCTGGGTTCAATTCCTAATGAATAAATTCGTTAAAATTTACATTCATACCTACATTTAAATGTATATAAGTTGTCAAACTATAAACGCGAAGGTTTGTGGGTTCGAATCCCAATCGGGGAAGATGGATTTTACTACTTCTATTTTGTTTGCTCTGGAAACTAGACAAAGCGTGGCGTTGAGTTCCGCCACTCAACACGCAATGCCTCGAAAAAGACGAAAAGCGGAGACGGAGAACGCAGGGATAAAGCAACGAAGTGTCTTAACGTCAGGTTTTTATGGTTCCTGCAGTTTCCTCTGTCCTACCCTACCATGTGCGGGATAGAGCGTGAAAAAAAAAAGGGTTAAATAAATTTTCTTGATCTCAACTTCCAAATGCTACACGATCGCGAACTTAGACCATATTTTAAATCCAATTTAAAGAAGACGACAAACTAAAAGATCTATAAAATATTTTGCGCTCGGTGTTAAAAATTTTATAAGTGTTTCCTTTTTATAATTATCAACGTGGACTATAAAATTGCAAAATATAGCCCGAAACTTAATTTTGGACTATAAACGCAACATCCCCATTTTTCCCCTTTTCGTCGCTTAGCACTCCTATACACTCCACAAGGTCCTTTAGACATGATAAATTCCAGGTTTCTAACTTGTGTAGTTTCTATTGTACGTTCTATCATTCACTTATTAAGTAAAAATTTTTATGTATGAAAATTAAAAGAAATATTTTCTTTGTATATATGTACAGCTTATTATTTCGCGTAAAATATATTTGTTATTTAAAGATATAAAATATTTAACGGGATATTAAATTTACGACTATCAAACTACGTCACGTATTTCAGGACTGAGTAAGGATGGTGTTGTGTCGTTAATAAATGAAATAGAGATAAGAGAAAAAGCATATGGAAAAAAATCGCTCGCATACTTAGCAATATCTTTAAGAAAACCTTTTCGTTTATCAGATCCCATTAATCTTAGTACCCTTGAGTCTTGCCATCATACATAATTTAGAATACAAAAGTAGTTAAACTTAATTAAAAAAAAAAAAACATCGAAAAACACGTACATCATATGTTTCGATCCTATTCGGAGAGAAATTCTGCGTAATTGCATTAAATGACATAAATCACTTTTTAACAATACTTCAGAGTAGTTCCCTTCCAATACGTTACCTACATGCAACTGCCCCGGTTAATATAATTTCATCGCTTTTATAGTCTTTGTTATCTAAAACTACCCTCTTTTTGATAGAAATTCCTAACCTAAAAATTATAAAATTTCCCCCTTTTTTACGCTATTTAAAACATTTTCCAATAAAATCAATATTAAAATAGATTCTAATATGAAACATTATTCTCTCATAGACTTCGAATATTGGGGAATGTTCAAAGTAAGTTAAGTTTAAAATTATTAATTTATTAACTTCGACTTTGATTTCCCGAGATACAGCGCCAGTTACATAACTTTGTCATACAATTAAACTTACCTAAGTCAAACTAAACCCGTATTAGTGATTAATGAATAAAAATAACTTCACGCTCTATCCCGCATATAGCAGGTTTGGAAGAGAGAACGTAAGTGTTAAGACACTTCGTTCCTTAATTCACGTCTAATTTAGATTTTAGCGTGTTGAGTTGTTCCTTTTCCCCTAGTGGGAATCGAACCCACAGACCATTGTGGCGGAGAGTCTGCCTTATATATATATATATATATATATATATATATATATATATATATATATATATATATATATATATATATATATATATATATATATATATATATATATATATATATATATATATATATATATATATATATATATATATATATATATATATATATATATATATATATATATATATATATA
Organism: Dione vanillae; assembly: GCA_037178615.1. Classification (NCBI taxonomy): domain Eukaryota; kingdom Metazoa; phylum Arthropoda; class Insecta; order Lepidoptera; family Nymphalidae; genus Dione; species Dione vanillae. The sequence continues at coordinate 954,319 of JAZFAU010000229.1, read as the reverse complement.
TATATATATATATATATATATATATATATATTATATATATATATATATAATATTTATAACATTTCCCTTTATAACAACTGAGTTCAGAGTCTATTATTACGAATAAGTTAAAGATAGCCTAATCCTTACAAAACTTTTTTAATAACGATCTTAAACTTTCATATTTACTGCCGATTTTGGATATTTCATTAGATGATGAGTTTTAAAACATCCATTCAGGCAAATAAAAGTGAATTTCATCATCATTACATCCAAAAAATAAATGTAAAATAATTGAGTATACAAAATGATACAAAAACGGGATTTTTACTTAATAGCAAGCTCGTCAGGTAACCGTAATGCAAAGGAAATAATTCATTGAAATAGAGATAAGGTTTAAAAAATTTATAATATCTAAATAAGTAAAGTTATGTTTTAAAGTGTATATATTTTTTAGAGTGTTAATCCACACTGAGGATAGAAAAATTACTTAATAAAAACATATAAAAATTTGATCGCAGCGGGATTCGAACCTGCGCCTCTTGCAAACCGTGCAAGCCAGCAAGATCTCACCACTGAGCCATACGTTCTTCATCACGCTGCGTCGAAATTCTTATATGTTTTCATTAGGTTCGAGTCCCGCTCCATATATATATACATATAAAGCTTAATATGAACAGATACTTACAGTCAAATAATTAAAATCGAACCCACTATCCCTACTAAGCCCAAATGAGTTAGTGTCAAATATACAACCCAAATATATTAAATATATAATTGAGGACCGTCGTGGCGCCGAGGCGTAAGCGTCTGCCTGTAAACGCGACGGTTTACGGGTTCGATTCCCACTCGGGGAAGATGGATTTTCTATTTCCATTTTCTTAACTCTGGAAAGTAGGCAAGAGCACGGCGTTGAGTTCCGCCACTCAACACGCAATGCCTCGAAAAAGGCGGAAAGCGTTGACGGAGAAAGAAGGAACCAAGTAACGGAGTGTCTTAACACTAGGTTCATATTGTTCCTGCAGTTCTCTCTGGCTGCTCTACAATATGCGGGACAAAGCGTGAAGCTAAAAAAAATAAAAAACCGGTCAAGTGCGAGTTAAAAACGCGTGGAAAGGGTTCCGTACACAATATAGTGAAATATTTCCCCTGAAAATGTTTTTTCCCTAAAAACATTTTTTATCGAATTTACCATTTTATTTTCAATTTATAAAATCCTTGTAACCATAAATTATATTCAGTAATTTCTTCAAATTTTTCGGCCCAGTAGTTTCGGTGATTAGGGGGGGGGAATGGTTAATTTCCGGCTTTTTTCATGAACATCATCGAAATTATTTATTTTAAAAAATTAAAAAAAATATATTCGAGATCCTGATAACAAGTTCTTTCATTTGATATATAACTCAGTAACGTTCGCAAAAATTTTTTTTAATTACCTAATTTATCCCCCGAAAATTGCCCTTATTTCTAAAAAATATTTTTTACGTTACACATCTGTGTTCGGGTCAGGGCGTTACACCATCCTGCCAAATTTCACCTGATTTGGTCTAGTAGATTCAGAGAATATTGGCTGTGACAGACGGACAGACAGGAACACGAGTGATTCTATAAGGGTTCCGTTTTTTTATTTTTGTACTGATCCCTAAAAAGAACAATATAACCCAGAAAGCATTAAGAATATATAAATAAAACACTTGTTTAATTTTAGGTTACTCCAAATGCCATATATTTGCACCATCATTGTGATATTGACCCACGGTTATTGGATTGATTTCTTAGTGAAATTTCGCTCAGCTTTTTATCATTTCGCTCTATAACAAGAAAGCTTTAGCTTCGCTTCTTGCTTAAACAATTGACAGTATAAAGCAGATTATTTGACAAAAAAAAAGCCGTTCTAAAGTACTTTGTATTGAAATTACATTTAGTCAGTAAATTTACATCAATAAAAGCGAAGCGATCATTAAAGAGTTTGAGAATTGAAAGCTAAAATTTCACACTTCACCGACTTAAAGTCGTTTCTTGCTCACTTTAATGCGAGAATCGTAAAAATCGATTAATTTCCATTTAATTATTGTAGTACTTTGTTACAATTTATTTGTTAAATACTTTGTTGAAGCCAGCTGTTTTTGATAACTTTTATTTATTGTGTGCTCTGAATTGCTTTTCAGGCTTTATTATGTTTTGAGATATACTAACTTTAAATGTAAAGATAGTAGGTTCAAATCTCGTTAAGGGAAGAGGGAAGTAATTGTTTTTCCGTATTAGTAATATAAACTGCGGTGTTTAGATCTTCCACTTGTTAGGTTCTTTTAGGTCTCTCAAATAGTCTAGGCTTATTAGTTTTTTTAACATTAGTGTTAGATTCAATTGATATTTGAAAGTTATTATACTTATACATATATAGTATATTAAATAATATTTACGGCTTCTGTTAAAAAAGATAACAGCAGAGTTGAGTAACACGTACAAAGAACGGAGTGTCTTAACACTAACTTCTTTTTATGTCTTCACGCCTTATCCCTCACATGGCAGGGTAGGCAGAGTGAACCATAGGAACTCAGTGTTAAGACACTCCGTTGCTCAGTCTCTGCTTTCTCCGTCCCACTAACTTCATATTGCTTCTTTCATATGCGGAATATAGGGTGAATGTACAAAAAAAAGGACCGTTTAAGCATACGCTTCAATCTTTCACCATTTTCTTACAAAACGTTAAAGAAACTGTGATTTTTTGGCGAAGAAAAATAATGGGAGGCTCAATTGCGATCTATAAAATTGGGCGTAGTTTATGTGAGTCCGTCCCTACGGGGTTTTTAGCGGATCCACATTTACCGGTACTTTACGATCAGAAATGGGCAAAAACTTAGCGTTCGTAGCAGAAATACACGCAGGACCTCGGCTTTATCGCGTCTTATGAAATATTTTCATAGATATTGTACGTGGTTGGTTAATCGGTTTTGGGTTTTTCTTTGGTGTAAATATCATTTTTTATGATTTTTTTTGGGTTTAGCTCGAGGTATGACTCTCTTTTTTCATTTACGTAAAAATTGGAGTGTTGAAATAATAGCCGGGACGGAGAAAGCAGGGACTAAGCAACGGAGTGTTTTAACACTAGGTTCCCACGGTCCCTGCAGTTCCCTCTGCCTACCCTGCCATGTGCGGGATAAAGCGTGAAGCTAAAAAATAAAAAAAAAGAAATAGTGTGCAATAGACATAACCTAGTGTTAAGACACTCCGTATCCCGCTCTCCACCTTTTCAACGTATTGCATGTTGAGAGGTGCAACTCAATGCCGCGCTTTGCCTAATCAAATCCATTTTACCAGTGTGATAAAATATTTATATTTATATTATATGGAGAGATGTCACGTATACAGTATTAGTATTTGTTTTTTTCTGAAATCAGTAATTCTATAATAGAAACGCGTATAATAGAAAATACGTCTTAATTAAAATTAATTCTATAATGGAATGGATGAATAAGTGTAAAAAACAGAGTGTCTTAACACTACACTCTATATTGTAGTTTCATAATTCAAGAAATTTATTAGTCATATCGATTGATTCTCTAAATCTTTTAGATGTTAGCAAATTTTTAAAACTATATTTATTATAGCTATTCGAATGAAAAAAAAAGCTTTTTGAAATCATCTTGATGTTGAGTGGGTCTGTCTTAATTCGCGACAGTCCTGACTTCGATTCCTGATCATAGACACGAATAATTATCATTTAATACTCTAAATGAATAATAATAGTTCTATGAAAATGAGAATCTCAGATCTATAGTGTGAAATTCAATAAATGTATGAATGGCATTCTTTACATACCAGCTGGAACTATTTGAAAGACACAAGGCTTCGTCTGTCTCCCGACCGCATTGTTCGCGCGACACAGCAGCGCGCCGTAATCTCTTTCACTTGCGGCTCGATATCGAAGTTCACTTGAGGTGCCGCCGGTGGAAACTGGAAGAAAGTATACAATTATTTCTCGCATTTAAGATAGAATTATAAGGATTCGAACCCGCGCTATATATATATATATATATATATATATATATATATATATATATATATATATATATATATATATATATATATATATATATATATATATATATATATATATATATATATATATATATATATATATATATATATATATATATATATATATATATATATATATATATATATATATATATATATATATATATATATATATATATATATATATATATATATATATATATATATATATATATATATATGTATATATATATATATATATATAAGATACTATATAGAATTCCATAGGTATTTCTACGACGATTAGTCAGTCGGTACACTCGTTTGCTTCAGGACATTGATTAGATCTTTGATTAGTATCTTGCGTGCCTACTAAGCGTTTATTGTCTACTTGGTTTTTTTTAAATAATTGATAAATGTATCTGATATATATTGATGATCTATATATTTGATATATTTAATTTTTTACTTAACGTTTTATCACCCCAACACAAAGGCGTTGTAAAGTCACAAGTAAAAATATGGAGTAAAATCGGCCTTATCCTAAAAAGACTAAATACTTAGTATACTACAACAGTTGGTTGGGGTACTGTCCTGTTAAATAGGTTACTGAATAACCAGTAATAAAGGGAAACAGTGCATAAGGAGAAACAGAGCAGGTATAAAAGAAAATAAATGATTTGTAAAAGCTATAAAGTGTTTACGTCATTACTAATAAATACGTAACTATGACGTCTTCAAAGACATATTTCTTAATACGTTTAAAATGTTGACAATTCAAATTATTTTCTTATTGGTATAGAGAAAAAATCTTGGAAAGTGGAGAAGTAAAGGATCATCTGCTCCAAGCTTCTCTCCCTACAACGCAATCGAGTCGTAAGTCCATGGAATGTTAAGTAGCTTTTCGTCTTATTATAATATACATAAATATACAACTTTTTAAAGCTTTTTAAGCTTACTCATGGTTTTATTTTATAGCAACCCGTTCGTGTTTCCGCTCGCTTAAACGTTGTTTTTCGATTTATTTTGAAATGATGTGCATGTATTGTAAGTTCTTTTTATGCACCTCTCAACAGAATAATTAATTCTTATAATGAATATTCTTCTAATGCCTGTATCGACGTCTTTGCCCCAAGCAAGCCAACTTTTGCGAAGCTCTGTAAAGATGTCATAGTAAAACCTTAAGACCATTTTATTGATAAATTAAATTATGTAACACTTGTAGATTTTTGTTGTTGTATTTAAATTAAATTTTTTGTTTGGTTTGAATATTTATAGTCTATTTTTTAAGTTTTAGTAAAGATATAATTAGGTTAGTATAGTCTTATGTTAAGGTCAATGTTGTTTACACCTGCAATGATTTATTCACCTCGATTTAATACCCTGTATCTACTGCTAAGTGAATGTGTTAGTGATAAGTCGATGGTCTAACTATTTCCAATAAATATAAAGATCTTTTCCTTTTAATTCCTTTTAGTAATTCATAAAAAAACGTTTTCTTTTAAATCTCGATCCCTCGAGAATTCCGGATATGAGACAGGTAAGAATTTAAAAAAAAGCTGTCTTAAGAGTACTCTACATAGAAAATATAAATTTATTTCATAACTTTCGTAAACGATGAATAAAACTAAAAAACAAGGAACTAATTTTCTAGTAAAATTACTAACCGCAGATATTTCTGGCCTTGGGGATAGTAAATACTAAGAAACGATTTCTGATATATAAAATCTCAGGAATAGAGGAGGCGGCGTTGAGTTCCGCCACTCAACACGCCTCGAAAAAGGCGGAAAGCGGGGACGGAGAAAGCAGGGACTAAGCAACGGAGTGTCTTAACACTAGATTCATATGGTTACTGCAGTTCCCTCTGCCTACCCTGCAATATGCGGGATAATGCGTGAAGCTAAAAATAAATAAATAAAGAATAGGGGCATCACTACATGTTGTTATTCGTGATGATTTTTCGACCTAGAATTTTACATTTGGTAACATGTAAAAGATCTTGAAAAGACTGATAAGTGAAAAATATAGTGGATGTTCAATATGTTTGAACATCGACTATATTGTTCAATAGTTCAATTGATAATTGATTGAAAAAAATATACATGCCATGCCATGCCAATTGGATTTTGCACATTTGCGCTCGTGTTTTTGTCACTTTCAAAAATGCAGTCTTTTGACAAATTCCCCTAAAAAATTTGACAAATTCCCTAAAAAGTATTAATTAATAATTAAACCAATAAAATCCACTAGCAAGTGTTATTCCCCATTTTAATTCTATATCATTACGTAAAATACAGAAGTATCTTTTCTCGTCTAAAAGGCTTGTTACGTGAAATTTTAATTGTTAAATAATTTGAAAGCTTTCCAAGCTTAAATTGAAAATATAATGCTCTCGGTAGCTTTTGTTATTTTTACATCTAGAACAACCAGTGGCATTATGTTACCCTGTCGCTGTAATAGCGTTTGGAAAATTAGTTTAAAATTTACACAATTAGGAATATGTAATGTTAATTATATTAAAATATTGCTTTGACGAGAAGAGGCTCGGCGTTGAGTTCTGTTGATCGCGATATGTTCTTTGGATTTGGGATCAAAATGGAAAAAGTAGTGTTTTACCACTGGAAGCTTCGTTTATTCATCATATCCATTTAAAGTTATATATAAAAATAACCTAGTGTTAGTAGTGACACTTTGCTGCCTATTTAGCGTCTACTTTTTTATATCACGTGTTGAGTGGCAGAGCTTAACGCCGGCTTTTGTCTTCTGTTTACAAAAGAGTGAGAAAATCATAATAATTCAGGAGTGGTATCGGACCTGATCGCATTCACAGGCAGACGCTATCGTGCTATACGAATTTAAATATATTTTCTTTCTACTTTAAAGTTTACTTACCATATCTAGCGGGTGACACTTGAAAGCTCTCGCCACTGTTATTGAACTGCCAGTAGAAGGCAAGTTCAGCTGGATCTGCATTAACCGTGCATCGAACCCGCAGCTGTTCGTCCAAACGAGCACCGATCACTACCGGTGTTGGTTGAGCGCATATTGGTGCGACTGTTGAGAAAAAAATTACTATGTTATTTATATAATTTTATATGTATGTTACTAATATATAACATATATATGTTTTAAGTTATATATTATATGGCGTTTTCTGTAGTATTATTAGAATTTTAGACTAAATTTTACTAAATGTATGTGTGTTTAAACTAAAATGTTCCAGTTACAACTAGATTCCACTGCCTTATATATTATTAATATTTGAGATAGATGAAGACTAATCTGGTAACTAGACAAGCGCGGTGTTGAGTTCTGACACTCAACACGCAATGCCTCGAAAGGCGGAAAGTGGGGAACGGAGTGTCTTAACACTAGGTTCCTACGGTTCTTCCGACAGTTCTCTCTGCTTACCCCACTATGAGTAGAGAAAAATAGGTATTTTATTTATTATTTTTATAAAATTATTTCTATTTATTATTATTTTTTAAATATATAATACATGGTATGTGTTTTTATCAAAACTCGACTATTCTAGGAAATTAGCATAAAAAAATTACATACAGTAGAATCGTTAACTGCGTATCTATAACAATGACTGACTGACTTTAACAGACAAGCTTTGTTTCACATCGTATTGTAACTTTATATATGTTACTATCATATACTTGCAGCTTTGACCATTTCCATGATGATATATTTTTATAAATACAGTCTATAGAAGCTTATGTAGTCTATCTTGACTATATTTGGCTATAGCCTCCGATAAGTGATCTATTTAAAAGATAGTAAAATATTTGGACGCATTGTTCAACTAAACAAGCTTTTCCGCTTTATCTTATATATGTGATTTTTTATTTCTTTTAAGATACCTAACGTTGACAGCTTTCAATGTTTTTGCAGCTTTGAGCTTTTATGTTGATTACTTTTTTTAAACTAAATTGTAAAGATTTTCAGAAAATGATGACATAAATTTAAGAAAAATACACATAATTTGTCTCTACATTTCAATATGTTCAAAGTGCAGCGTTGAGTTACGCCACTATACATTCTCTACGCTCTCTATTCTCTCCCTTACGCCAATATACACTACACATTGTCTCACAAATCGACCCAAAAGTGGAGAACGGAGTGTTTTAACATTAAGTTCCTATATACTAAAAAGAAAGACCTAACAGGTAAACCCATACAATAATACTAGTCAATCTAAACAGTATTTACATCACTGGTCCGCTCTGCCCACTCAATTTTACAATGTAAATTTTAGCGTATCACACCCAGGGTGCCAATTACCTTATATATTGGTATATGCGTGCGATATTCTTGCTACTGTGCGAGTAATCGATACGCTATAGGATACGCTTTCAGCTCGATTTAGGCTAAATTTTATCATTCAAATGGAAATTGCTTTGTATTATTAATTGTTTGTTATCGTTTTTGGTATCGTGTATAGTGATTGATAAATTTAAGTTGGATGGAACAGTGTTTGATTGTAACTGCGACGATTGTAGAGTCGTTTCCTGGTTGAAGTAATTAATTATTTTATTTCTTTTGTACTGGTAACGAAACAAAGCCCTTTATAGAGCTTTATTTTGAAATAAGTGACAAGAATAACGTATAAGTTTACTTGAACCCTATGCCGAGCTGTATGGGGTCAAACGCTTGAGGACCGTCGTGGTGCAGAGGCGTAGCGTCTACCTATAAAAGCGACGTTTGTAGGTTCGATTGCCAATCAGTGAAGATGGTTTTTTCTAATTCCATTTTCCTCACTCTGCAAACTAGGCAAATTTTGGTGTTGAGTTCCGCCACTCAACACGCAATGCCTCGAAAAAGGTAGAAAGCGAGGACGGAGAAAGCAAGGACAAAGCAATGAAGCGTCTTAACACTTGGTTCCTATGGTTCTTGCAGTTCCCTCTGCCTTTCCTACCATATGCGGGATAGAGCGTGAAGACATAAAGCTACAAACTATACTCACATTGTACCCTCAAATAAACAGATTGACTGCTGGCTTCACCTATCTGGTTGGCAGCTCTACACGCATACAAGCCACCGTCCCGCCTCGTCACTCTTTGAAGAACTAACGATTTAGTACTGATGAAGACTCCTGAAGACATGTTCTGTGTAACTTGTTGATCCTGTAATAAGAACTTTTTTAAGTTTCATATAAAACTTTACTTGTTTTCTTCAAAGATTATCAAATTATACAGAGCATAGTAAATTCAGAAATAAAACTAACTTGTGACGATCACCTCTGAAGAAGAGGCTTAACTTAAGTTTTATATACTAATAAGTTATTAATAACACGAAAGAGATTTTCAAATATAAAAATATAAAGCATATATATATATATATATATATATATATATATATATATATATATATATATATATATATATATATATATATATATATATATATATATATATATATATATATATATATATATATATATATATATATATATATATATATATATATATATATATATATATATATATATATATATATATATATATATATACATATACATTGAGTTTTAACTCACTCACGTTATGATACCACGTGATGCGATGCTCCTTGGGGTTGGCTCGAATATTGCATTCGAAGTAAACGTCGTCACCCTCTTTAATGTCATTAGGATTGAGTGTGCTTCCAAGAGACATACTAAGCACCGGCCTGTCTGAAAATGAGCTTTATTTACTACGCAATAAGGTGTATTTTTGTTATATATAGTATTATAGTGAGAGAAACGATCGAGAACGACTTTAGCTCTTCTAAAAGAATATTTCTATTTTTTGTTTATTTTTTTATTAGTATAGTAATAATTTAAAGTATATGCAGAAAATATAAATAAAATTATATTTTAGATTGTTATTGACAAATTAGTTATTTTATTAGCCCAGGCCACTTTAAGTCCACTATCCCTATTTATTTTTATAGTAAGTCAGTAAAGTATATATACACAATATTATATTTATTTAAAAAATATATTAATGCATATGTTATATTAATGTGTAAAGGTATGTTTAAAAACAATAAATATATTCGTCGGTCCTTATCATCATCTATACATTATTTTTTTTTTTAGCTTCACGCTTTATCCCGCACATGGCAGGGTAGGCAGAGGGAACTGCAGAAACAATTTGAACCTAGTGTTAAGACACTCCGTTTTTTAGTTCCTGCTTTCTCCGTCCCCACTTTCCGCCTTTTTCGAGGCATTGCGTGTTGAGTGGCGGAACTCAACGCCGCGCTTTGCCTAGTTTGCCAGAGCGAAGAAAATGTAAATAGAAGAATCCATCTTCTCCGACTGGGGATCGAACCCAGAAACCGTCGCGTTACAGGCAGACGTTGCGCCTCTGCGCCACGACGGTCCTCTATACATGATTTATCAAATTTATTTTAAATTTTTTTTGAACATAGCAGTCACTTTTAAAACTGACACTTGGACTACGTAAAGGTGAGCAGTTTGCAAATTACTCTCTCTTAGAGGCAATTTTAAAGTTTTTCAAATTTTATCTTCACTCGTTTAATTTTGTTTTAGTTTAAGCTGAAACATAATTTTTAATTACAATAATTAAAACACCTCTACTTTATTTCCATACAATCCGTGTCAAAATTTGATATTTTTACAATCTTATACTATATGTCATATGTCATATAGCAGGTTAGGTGAAGAGAAATAATAATATCAATAATTGAGGACCGTCGTGGCGCAGAGGCTTAGGTTCTGCCTGTAAACGCGACGGTTTGTGGGTTCGATTCCCACTCGGGGAAGATGGATTTTGCAGTTTCCTCTGCCTACCCTGCCAAGTGCGGGATAAATTACAAAAAAAAAAATAATAATATCAAAACACTCCGTTCTTTGCTTGAATTTAAGATAATTTCCTCTTGCTTCTTTTGAATGGATTCTTACATATAATGCTATAATAATTTTCTCATGCCTACTTTTGGCACTCCGATAATTCTAAGAATCTGACTATACACCATGAAATCCATTGCAGTTTCCACTGTCTTTTTATTTTATGACTTTGTATTTTTATTTATATATTTTCCCTGTCCTGTTGGAATTTACCTACCACCACCACCCCCACCTCTTATTCCTTTTTACATATACTTCTCAAGAACTCTAGAACGACGTGGAGTAGAGGCGCAACGTCTGCCTGTAACGCGACGGTTACTGGGTTCGATCCCCAGTCGGAGAAGATGGACTTTTCTATTTCTGTTTTCTTCGCTCTGGCAAACCAGGCAAATCGCGGCGTTGAGTTCCGCCACTCAACACGCAATGCCTCGAAAAAGGCAGAAAGCGGGGACGGAGAAAGCAGGGACTAAGCAACGGAGTGTCTTAACACTAGGTTCCCACGGTCTCTGCTGTTCCCTCTGCTTACCCTGCCATGTGCGGGATAAAGCGTGAAGCTAAAAAAAAAAAAACTCTAGAAAGCAAATTAAACGTTATCTAGGTTCAATTGAGCCATAATATTGCCATAAAAGTGGTGTCAGTCCCACATAAAGATAGGCAGTATACAACATAATGCTGTTCAAAAATATCATATAATTAAGTTTACTTCTACAAAACATAGCACAACATAAACATAGCACAACTCTACATATAGTCCAATGCAATGGTCTAGCTAACTTTCATACAAACTTGTATACACAATCCCGCGGGCACCTTTTGTTTTCCGCCTGTATAATGTATTCGTTGATCTGACTTTTAAGTAATTAACTTTAACTGTACTTTGTTATTTTATATTTAGGTAGAGTTCTAGTTTAAGTATAGAATATAATAAATAGATTAAATAAAGCATTTTCATTTGATTTTATATGAGTTCAGAGTTCCAGTTATGGATTGGATCACAAGTTTTTTATCTTCCTTTTGGGAGAATCAATTACATTTTTTGAATCAATTTTTTCGCTTTAGTAACAAGGCAAGAGTTTCACTCAATAAACAATGCGACGTAAACTAAGGCAGAAAGTGGAAAATGGAGTGTTTTATCTCTAGGTTCCTTCTGCCTATGAATCTCTGCCTACCCTGTAATATGCAGGTTAAATCATGTTATACCACAACCCTTATACAACAACCCTTTTCACAAAATGGATGGGCTATTACATGTTTTTGTAAATCCAACATATACCTTTTCAAGTTTTAATACAAAAACCTATTCAACTATGAAATGCTTTTATACAGTCAAGGTGGTAGTTGTTATACTTGTTACTGTGTCTGTCCTTTAGGTGAAAAAACTTACAAAAATATGCATTTTGAAATCATCTTAGAAGTATACAATTATGGCTAATTTGAATCAAAATGAATATAAAACTAAATTTACAGGCAATTTGTAGTAAATTGTTTTTTAACCATAAAAAAATAATAGTGTTTATATAGGTATGAACGTGTTTATTTTAAGTAACCAGAATAAGCCCCTAAAACTATGTTTAATTATCACAACACGGCCTTTTAATGACTGATATGAAGTCAAAGAAAGTCAAAGAAAACAAGTAAAGTGATTTAGAAAATGATTTTTTAAATAAAAGAGTAAAGTATTGTAACCAGTAAAGCTATTGAAGTTATCGAAGTTATTAACCGATGTATTTTTTTAGCTTCACGCTTTATCCCACACGTGGCAGGTTAGGCAGAGGGAACTGCAGAAACCATATGAACCAAGTATTAAGACACTCCGTTGCTTAGTGTCTGCTTACTCCGTACCCACTTTCCGCCTATATGTACTGGTTTTCTATTTAATCAAATCTTAAAAAAATCTCAAATTATAAAATAATTTTTAGTTTTTTTTTCCTTCTATACTTACAAACGACAGTCATCCTAAAGGAATCTTCCAAAGCGACCCTTAGCACTGGGTTATCAGCTCTACACCTTATCACTACACCGTCGTCCTCAGGCTGCGGGGACATTGTCAGCTTACTGACTGTTGACGTTTCATTTATGAACTCGCTATGCTGAAAGTAAAGTTGTATTCAATTTTCATTTAATATTAGTTTTATTTTTATTATTTTAAAAGATTAATTGTATAAATAATTATGGTACATATTCGAAGGTATTTGGTGATGATGGAGGACAGTAAAGAGTTTTTTTTAGCTTCCCGCTTTATCCCGTATATGGCAGGGTAGGCAGAGGGAACTGCAGGAACCGTGGAACCTAGTGTTAAGACACTCCGTTGCTTAGTCCCTGCTTTCTCCGTCCCCGCTTACCGCCTTTTTCGAGGCATTGCGTGTTGAGTGGCGGAACTCAACGCTGCGCTTTGCCTAGTTTGCCAGTTACAGGCTGACATTTTTAGTTTTCTCTATTTGTCATTTGGCTAATAGTTTCAGTTTATAAATTTGTAAATGGAATCAAACAATTCTTTTGCCGCTTATTTAAGAAATTCTGTGAAATTAAGCTAATGTCAAAATATTTGAGAGTTTAATGTATGAGAGCTTTTTGATTTTCCACTTTCTACATTTTCGAGTAGAGTGGGAACGGAAAAAAGCAGGGTCTAAGCAACGGAGTGTCTTAACACTAGGTTCGTATGGTTCCTGCAGTTCCCTCTGCCTACTCTGCCATGTGAGGGATAAAGCGTGAAGCTATAAAAAAATATTTCGAATAAAACATTACAGAGTAACGGTACATCTAAACGTAGAGCGTCTACGTGTATAGTACAAAATGGCATATAAAATTCAAATTCAGTACATTGACATCATAAGCAGTAGTTTATAAAGAGCTTTTCTTATTCCTTTTGGATTTACAAGAATAATAATCGGAAATCAATAGGTACTCTCGCCATAGGCCAATCAATGACCTAATTAAGTTTACTTTGAGCTCGCTCTGCTTTAGCGTGGGTAGTTCTTTGAAAGCAAACTTTGCGTCTTCAAGACGGTCGGTCGGTTTTGTAATCTTCATATTAAATGTTTTAAATTATTCAATTTATGTTTTTTTTAAGATATATTAGAAATAAATTATTAATGGAAACGGAGTGTCTTAGCACTAAGTGTCTTTAGTGTCCCTTGCTTAAACTTGTCGGTCATGAGCGAGTCGGGTCCTACAGCAATTTAATAGCACTAACTAATTAGTAAGTATAAATTTTAAAAAATAAGGGTTGAATTTGCTAGCTATGCTATTTTCTTTTAAATATACATATATGAATTTTAAATTATTTTTTTTTATAACACTTATATAAATATATATGTTGTTTCTGTATATCTAAAGTTGCAAAACCTATATAATATGCTGGTAAATTAAATTTTGTTTCGTCTTTTTTCTGTAGTCTGGGGTATTGTGGAACTTTTATATATATTTAAGATTAATTTCAACTGTGGTATGGAAGCCTGAAAACTACTAAATAATATAGTCGTTAATAAATTAGTCGTAGTGGGATACAGTGAAATAAATAAAGATTTTCTATTATTAATTCTTTCTATTATTATTTTAATATTTTTTTAATTACAAAGCCGATAATTTAAAACTTAATCTCTGCCTTTAAAAGAAGGAAGAAACATCGAAGAATAAAAAAGAAAATAACAATTAAATCGCCCAAAATGCAAATCGTAAGCTCGGTATGGCTAAAGTTCCTATATTTATATTCATTTAGAGCTTTGCAAGTTTTAAACGACACACTCAATATTGCTAGGTGAACAGTTACTAAGTTGGGGAAACGATCGCTTAGTGAATTGGTTTCAAGTGTCTTGGAGCTTTTACAAAGTTCTTCATCTCGATAGAATCCTTGTTATCATTGTAGGGCCGTTATTTTATGTTAAGGAATAAAAGTTTTAAAATATTAAACGATATACTATAATTTTATTATTTTTTATTATATATGGATATTGTAAGTCTGACACTTAAACACTCCGTTCTCCGCTTTCTGTCCGAATTTGATATAAGCCTAGTGTTAAGACACTCTTTCCCTCAATTTCCCCCTTTCAAGACTTTCTAGCAATTGGATGGAAATGTGGGGATATAGTCTACCTTCCAAAAATATGCTTTTATTTTATAACTTTGACTAATGAACTTCACTACATAGTCTAAAAGAATTTACTGCAAAAAATATTTAATAAAGAAAAGGTAAGAAAATCTTCACATATTCTAGAAACTTCAAAATAGTAGAAAATAGTACCTTTCCACGAGTATATCTTCTATTCTCTCTGTACCAAGTGACCTGTGCTGGTGGTCTGCTGCCGTGCGTTACGCAAATTAAAGTAAACTCTGAATCTGCCGATAACTGGCCAGGCTTCTCTACTATTGACACTGAGATTGGTCGTACTGTAACAAAAATATTGATGTTACGTAATATATATGTTATTTTCTTTCTTTTTTCACATGGCAGTGTAGGCAGAGAGAACCACAGGAGCCATAGGAACCTAGTGTTAAGACACTCCGCTCCATGCTTTCCACCTTTTTCGAGGCATTGCATTTTGAGTGGCGGAACTCAACTTCGCACTTTATCCAGTTGCCAGAGTGTAGAAAATGAAAGTGGAAAAATCCATCTTCCCCTATATTAGACATAACTGTAAAAATTGTAAATCATTTGATCCTGCAGCATGTTGGATACTTGGATACGGTCCAAGCTTTTCTGACACTAAATCATATTAAATTCAAGTTCGGTAGGCACGAGAAGTGAAGAAACCTAGTAAGTACCTATCAAATACCTACATTTCCTGCTGTTTCAAAACATCTGCCTATATGTTACATTTTATTTTCTTTAACCTGATCGTATTTTTAGAAGAGACCCTGTGGCAATGTGGGCACAGCTGCAAAGCCTTTAACTGTAAACTTCACGATTGTGAGTTCAGCTATCTAATTTGTGGAAATTAATTTGATTTCCACAGTTAGATCAAAAAACAAAACGCCAGTTACGCCTGTTAATAAGAAACTCGAAACAAAGATGGAGAGCAAGGAAAAATAAAAAATTAAGAAATTCTTACCTCCGCGGAAGTATCAAAAATATATTTTTAACTTAACTTTAAACTTTTTACAAAATCAATTACTTACAATGCATTTCAACTCTAGCAGTTCTTTCATGGGGACTCAGTAGTGGTGTATTCGTCGCTTGACACTTGACGGTAGTGTTCAACCAGCTTCTCTCAGCTCCACTCACGCTTATCTTGCTTATGATAATTTTACCATCGTTTTTAAGAACAGTATGGTCTTCTAACGGCTTGTTGTTAATCAGCCATGATAAAGTTGGTTGTGGCCTCCCTGTGGATAAAAAAGAAGTTTTTGTTTATTATTTATTATTATCTGTATACTGTATTTAGAAGAATGGGCATTGGGATTCTAATAATTTCCTTTTATTTTCATAGTAGGGTAGGCAGAGGGAACCGCAGGAACCATGGGTATCTAGTGTTAAGATACTCCGTTCTCCGTTTTCTGCGTTTTGTATTGCGTGTTGAGTGGCGGAACTCAACGCAGCACTTTACCTAGGAAACTAATATAACATTAGACCTTACATTTTTAGACATGATTCTTGCTTAGTGATATGACTCAACGCCGTGCACTGTCTTGGTAATAGAATTTAGAAGAAATAATAATTTATGGTTCCTAAGTAAGATCCAAATTCACAACTTTTACTTTTCAAATCTACAACTTTTACTTTATTTTAGACGCTGCCTTTGCGTCATATGACTTGGTTCTTGATGTTAAATATATAGGACTCCTGGGTTCTGTAACTCAAAAGGAAATAGAAACCTAATAAATCGGTGGACCTGTCTGTATCTCAATATTATACTTATGGAAATCAACACTGTCACTGCTAAAATTTACTATGATATTTTTTATATACCTGTCTTGTACATAACAAGAAACATTTTTCAACAAAAAATATGTTATAAAGTTTAACATACATTAAACTGAAAAAAAGGGCAACTGATACTGAAATTAGTTTTATATAGTAGATTCTTAGACACTACGACAGTTTCGTAACATAGAAAGTTTTATTGCACGAGGAGCTTTCGAATATAGCTTCTCAGTTTTAATTCGACTTCTGGTAAAGTTGAACTTGATTTTATGATATTCATATGCTTACTATCGATTTTTATTGCCCAAAATCACGTGGTTCAATAATGTATAAATGATGATAATAGAAAATGATGGTACAGTTGATATAGATACAGTATAATATACATATAGTTTGTTCAGTAGACAGTTAACAAGAGGGTCAAGATTCGATTTTGTTTTGCAAGATAAAAGGTTATTTTATCTTCTTACTTTTCTTGGGTTTTAAGTTAAAGTTTCTGAACTTCAATCAATTTATATAAAGAAAGAAAATTTCCTTTAAATATATATTATAAATGTACATATACTTAATTGATTCAATAAAAAATGATTTCATACAGTAATGTTGGTAATAGCAAAATTATAATATATACATATATATTATATCAAATGCAGTAAATTTAACCATGGTTAAAATTTATTGTAATGAATTTCAGCTTACTTCAAAATTCGGACACAAAGCGGAGACCGGAGGGTTTTAATACTATCTTTTCAGAATGTGAAAATCTTGAATTAGAATCCACACTATGAAGTATACCATATTATCTTTCACTAGCTCCCTTGTAACATTTAATAAGTATATATATATATATATATATATATACACACAATTTTAATTCATGAAATGAATAATACATGAATATCAGAAAGTTAATAATCTGTATATATAGATTACATAAACTAGTTAAAACACTTTTTTTAAAAAATAATACAAAAGGTATGGAAGGGAGTAAACCATTTCTATTTACGTATAAATATATACAAACGTATTTAAATCCTTATACTTTTATGAAACGATGATTTTAATTCCTTCTAACCAAGAGTTCTTGAAATTACCACGATCAACACACAGGCACACAAACAGGCTGTGCTATGATAACTCTACATACATATTAATATGACATTATCAAGAGAAATTGTAAATTAACCTGATTATATAGACGAGTAGGTTGGTTTAAATTAGTAAGGATTTACAAGATTATACTTGGCATTGAGACTAATGTAATGATATAGTTAAAGTTATTTTATCAGTAAATTAAACACCATCGTGACGTATTGGCACAGCTTCTGACCTTAAATATTGACAACTTTGGGTTCGATTTCTAATTGAAGTAAGAATTGATTTCTCTATTCTCACTTATAACAAGATAAAGCGACATTGAACTCCGAAGGGTTCTGAGACGAAGGAAGCTTTTTACTCAAAATATTTAAACCAAAAAAATGTGTGGAAATAAATTAATTTCAACTTGATATATGAGGACGGTCATGACGTAGAGGTGCATATTTGCCTTTAAGCGCGACAGCTTGTGGCTTCGATTCCCATTCAGGGAGAATGTACTATTTTATTTCCACTATTTCGCTCTGGCAATTAGGTAGGCGCGGCGTTGTTTTCTGCTACTCAACACGCAACGCCTCCAAAGGCGAACAGAGTGTATTTATACTAGGTTCCTGCGATCCTGCTGCTTCCTGCTGCTTACTTTGTTATGAACAGGATACAGCGTGAAACTTAAAAGATATATAAAAGCATATAGTTTTTGTCACACAATAAAATTGTTAATTTATATTGAAATAATTAACTATTGGGTATCTCGCCATCTCTCCTCAGCAGAACTGGTGAACCTCCGAACCGCTGGTAGCGATTCATTCGACTATTCAATAGTACTTGTTTAAGTATATTTGAAAAAAAAAATTTGAAATCAAAATTAAGGAAGTCCTCTGTTGCAGGCTAGCGCAGGCTATATGCGGGATACATAAAGTAAATTTAGGGAGCTTTTACTTCAAAATTTAACCCAAAACCAGGTAATCAAAGAAACTCAAGTGCTTAATATTTACATACATGTCATGAAAGGGAGTCATATCACCGAATAACCTCCACTTCTCCACTCGAGTCTTGTTTCACTTTTCTCACAAGCGTTTCTTGCAATATATAACGTTTTGCCTAATTTAACTGAATACATTTTCATTGGCGTAGTGCGTTTGATTCGAGATGTGCGTTTGGATACGAAGGACGCGGATTCGACTGTAAAGCTTTTCTATGTGTGACAAGTGAAAAAAAATTTAACAATTATATTAAGGTAGATTTTGTAATTTCAATTCCATTATTTGTGGTGACAGTTCTACTACAGCCACCACTATAATTCCTGTTAGCGAAACCGGAAGTATTTTATACAATATGACTTCATTGAACTCATAGGCGTCACAGTGAAAATCTTCTAAATTGCTAATTTTGTTTGAATAGACACCTCACGCGTCGACTACGAGCTGTTTACGTAGTTCATGAAGGCAGAAGGAATACTTTATTACCCATATATACAGATATTTTACTCGCACTCACGTAATAGTATGTAAATAGTGATGCGACACTCGGTTTTTCTTTATGGATATATTGTACTTTTTAAATAGAAAAATTGAATTAAACTACGTTTGTAGCTAATTTTATATTGGCAAGGAAACAAAAATCTTGATTGATGATGATTCTTTAAACAAATAACCGTTACAAAACTAAGGGCAGAAGTGGTTAGTACTCACGTAAACAGCCTTAATCCCCTCCCCTTTTTCACCACCTCTAACGCAGATTTTTCAAAAATCATTCTTGCGTCATTCTCAATTTCTAGCCAAATATTAATTTTAATCAAAATAAGCTTCAGAACTGATGGTGTTTCATACAAACATAACCCCCCCCCGCCCTTTACCTTCTTAAAGAGCTAATTTCCAAAAACAAAAAAGGTTTTATCAAAATCCGTCCAGTGTTTCCTGAGATTAGCGTGTGGAAACAGACAAACATTCAAACTAAGCAAAGGAGTGTCTTAACACTAGGTTCATATAGTTCCAGCAGTTCCCTCTGAATACCCTGCAATATGCGGGATAAAAAAAAAAACTATATATATATATATATATATATATATATATATATATATATATATATATATATATATATATATATATATATATATATATATATATATATATATATATATATATATATATATATATATATATATATATATATATATATATATATATATATATATATATATATATATATATATATATATATATACATATTTGTAGCATATTAATCAAGTAGATTTGTACCTGTGAGTTAAATATTATATTTTATTTTTAAAGGAATAACCTTTTAGTCAATGTTATGTTTGAGTCACATTGTTACGCTTTAACGTGTAAACTGTTTAACTAATTGTCATGAATTTATATGAAAATACTGTTAAATTATTCAAGTGAATGATCTATTTAAAAAGTATACTATTGATGTGATAAAAAATGATATGGTCATATATGGCAGCGAAGAACTTGAATATTTTTTATTTACGGTTTCACGATGTATCCCGTATAAAATGAAGATATACATATGTTTCCCGCTTTACTCCTGTCGAAATTTTGATGTTGACGACGTAAGTGATGTGTTGGTAGAGTGAGTTACGTGTTAGCGGAGTTAGCATGTTGCCTTGAACTTTTTAGCTTCACACTTTATCCCACATATCGCAGGGTAGACAGAGAGCACTACATGATTATCATATGAACCTAGTGTTAAGACACTCCGTTGCTTAGTCCCTAGCTCTCTTTTTCTTGAACTTAAACCACTATATTTTATTACTACAATGAGCAAATAAAAATACTTAAATCTCAGTCAAAAGAATCAAACTTGCAATCGGCGTACCTTCTCTTTAGAATTCATACTAAGTGACATTTCAATATGATTAATCATAATAACAAAGTCGAAGTCAATAATGCTTATGAATTAAATTTCATCATTTAATCATATGTTACAGCCATTTTCTTATATATATATATATATATATATATATATATATATATATATATATATATATATATATATATATATATATATATATATATATATATATATATATATATATATATATATATATATATATATATATATATATATATATATATATATATATATATATATATATATATATATATATATATATATATATATATATATATATATATATATATATATAAATTTCAATTACATTTGTAACGGAATTATAATTACAACCCGCTCTAAATCCTTTATTCATAGGAAGCTTTCCAAAAGATTTGCCGATTTCGTCGTTGCGCAACGAATGCCTCCAGTAATTTTCATGTTTAATTCTACTTTTGGTTCAGTTCTTAGTAGTTTTGTCGAGATGAAGACAGTAGGTTTGATCACAATTCTAGCATAAAGAAGAAAAATTGAAAAAAAAATATAATTAACTTATTTATAATCAAATATATTTTGATATAATTTATAACATTTCTAATTAGGTCACAATTATCTTTAGCATATAAACACTTTATTCTACTCAAAGCAGAGTAAGTAGAAACCGCAGGAACCGTGGAAACCTAGTGTTAAAACACTCCGTTTTCCGCCTTTCGAGGCATTGTGTATTGAGTGACGGAGCTCAACGCTGCGCTTGCTAGAACAAAAAAATGAGAAGAGAATAATTTATCTTCTCCTACTGGAACTTTTCTTCTATCTTCTCTATTTATGACGCTCCGAGCGTGATAGTATTGAGTGGGAATCGAACCCACAAACCATCATGCTTCCAGACAGACGCTGCGTTCTAAGCCACGATGGTCATATTCTTTTAAATTGCGTTATAAAATATTCTGGCACTTTTCTAGGATAATATTGTAAAAGCGTAGTAGCAATAAAGTTCTTAAACGTACCAACACTATAGTGTTGGTACGTTTGAGAAGCAAGCAAGAAGTTGCATAACCTCTTACGTAAATACGGCAATATACAAAATCATGATTAAAATCTGCGACCTCCGCACTGCACTCGTATGCAATAATTGATTGGGCACAGTTGCATTATATGTCATAAAGTAGGCATAAACCGGATTTATATAATATATTAAAATCTGAATTTCAGGATTATCATTATTTACGTTACTGTCATTTAATGTAACATATTAACAGCCGAACACACGTAAATTTTGACTATTTGGTTTAATAATCCAAGTAACTAAAACATTTTAGAATAGGTATATAGAAAAAGTTTTCATTGACAATAGACCTATCCTATTACCTCTTGGAATTGTTGTCACAGTGGCGTAGTTTGAAAGATTTAACTATAAAAGCGAGAGTTTGGGTTCGATTTCCAATCTATTTCCGCGATCTAGTAAGCAAGTGGTGATTAGGTTCACCACTTTACGAGTAATGTCTCAAATATTGTGAGAAATGCGGAGAATGGAGTGTCTTAAAATTATTTTCCCTGTGCCTACCCTGTATATAACAAAAGCCAATAAATATCAATAAGGTAAAGTCCGCCGCAATGTGTGTTTGATGTATTAAAAGCTTATCGGATCATCGTTATTTATGTGATAATTTGACTTAAAATAAGAAAATGGCTGTAACGTATAACGGAATGATCATATTGTTAGCTATACTAAAAATACAATTTAAAAAGAATGTTATTATGATTATATTGAAATGTCACTTAGGATGAATTTTTTAAATAAAGAGAAGCTCTCAGGTAGATTAGGCAGTTGGAAAAGTGTTAATAAAATGATTTAAAGTGAAAAAGCTGATTCTACCCTCTTCTTTCATTGTGAAGGGTCAAATTTGTCATATAGTGTCTTACTGTGTACGAGATGATTATTAGTTCGATTCCTTTGACGGAGATTTAAGTATTTTTGTTTGCTCGTATTGATAATAGTACAAAGCGGGATAAGTTTAAGCCAACTCGCCAACAAGCTACTCACTCCGCTAACACGTCATTAACTGCGTCAACACCCTAATTTCTATAGGAGTAACGTGAGTAAAACATATATCTTCACTTTATACGAGTTATAATTTGATAATAAAAAGAATTATGTTCAAGTTCTTCGTTGCCACATCATTTTTTGTTTGTTCTATACTATTTTTTTATGTGCCTACACTTTATCCGACACATGGCAGGGTGTGCAGAGGGAACTGCAGGAACCATAGAAACCTAAAACACTCCATTGCTCAGTCCCTGCTTTCTCTGTTTCCACTTTCCGCCTTTTTCGAGGCATTGCTTGTTGAGTGGCGGAACTCAACGGCACGCTTTGTCTTGTTTCCAGAGGAAAGAAAATAGAAATAGAAAAATCCATCTTCCTCGAGTGGGAATCGAATCCACAAACATCGCATTTACAGGTATATAGACGACAGTACTATATTTTATTTAAATGGATCATTCACTCAACTGAACGCCACTGCTTAACAGTATTAACATACAGTTTCAAGTAACTGAACAGTTTAAAAGTTAAAGCGTAACAAAGTGTCAAACTCACATACATACAACATTGACTAAAAGGAATAGTAAAAATATATTATTTAACCCACAACTAGAAATCACATACATATAATAAAACTGTACTACAAATATATTATTTATATATAAACAAAGATCAATTTCAGGATTAACGTTATTTACGTTACAACGTAATTTAAAATGTTACGTAACAAGCTACGAGGGGAATATAACTGAAAGTTAGCAAATTTACCATAATATATATTGGCGATTAGATTTAATCGTCTCTGCAAATATATTACGTATAATATTAAAATAAACGTATATATGTTATTTATTCAGCGGCGTTAAGTTTCGCAGACTAATGTAGAGTATAGTGAAGTATATACCGTCGTGGCGCAGAGGCGCAAAGTCTGCCTGTAACGTGTAATTCTTGGTTTACCAGTCGGGGAAGATGTTTTTTTCTATTTTCCTTTTTCTTCGGTCTGGAAACTAGGTAAAGCGCGGCGTTGAGTTCCGCCACTCAATAGGCAATGCCTCGAAAAAGGCGGAAAGCAGTGACGGAGAAAGCATGGATTAAGCAACGGAGTGTCTTAACACTAGGTTCTACGGTGCCTGCAGTTCCCTCTGCCTACCTTGTCATGTGCGGTATAAAGCGTGAAGCTATAAAAAATAATATAGAAATTGAGTTATTGTTAAGTTTCTCGCCGGTTCTGGTCAGCAGAAACTGACTGACACTTCAAAAAAAATTGACGAATCCAAAGTTTTTATAATGGTCTAAACGAATAAAGTTTAAGTTTAGCGTTGATGCATCTGATGTAGAAATTCTCAGATTTCAGTAAATCACATTAATATATTAAATTTGGGAGTATAGTGGCAGAATATTCTGGCTTTCGTCGTCTAATCTATTTTACATTTTATGTGTGAATATTAAAAGAAAATCTAATCACACATATAAATACAAGAAATCATAAATATAAATACAAAAATATGATAGAAAGTGATAAAATAACCACTCAGTCATAGCTTTAACCAATAGTCTTCTAAGTCAGTAAGAGTGAAGAAAATACCAATATGCTACATTATACAACTACTAAAACGTTAAGCATTGCTAAATTTGAACGTAGCTTGGCTCTTATCCACGTAGCTCCGTCTACGGCGTAGCTCTAGCTACGACGAAATTACTTTACGCTTGTGATTTTTGTTATTAGTGACCTTAGTTATATTGTACAATAAGTTTCTAGTATAATTTGATCCTAATTATAGCCTATAATAGCCCACTTTGATAAAAGGACTATTCTAAAAAAGATATTTTTGGGCCAGACTTGAACTTTAAATACTATTAATGTTAATAAGATTTAACAATTAATTACATTTTGATTTGATATTGAGGCAAGAATTTATGGTTTTTTTTAGGCTACCAGGAAATTGTAATAACTAGCTCTGACAACTAAAGCGCGGAGTTTAGTTCCGCCAATGAACATGTAATGTCCCAAAATTGGATACAAATAAATTCTCACATGGCTCTCATTTGACATCAATCAAAAAACAGACACACCATACACATACACATACACACACACACACTCACGAACACACAAATACACACACAGACACACATAAATATACATACATACATATAGCAAAAAAATCTTTGTAATTTCAAGCTTTTATCATCGGTATTTAGTCAAATTTTTATATTCGATTGTATATTAATTGTAAAGGCTTCAGGGTATTGTCAATTGACCGTACATATGAAATTTACGCTCATCCGCTTGTTTAGCGTTGCCAATAGATGTGAATGGGTATCGATGTGCTATTCTATAACTAAACAAATGTGAAGTTATTTGGTTATTTAATATTATTTTTTTTTAATTTTCATTTCTTAGGATTATAAGAGTTGAATAAATTAATTTAAGTTTTTTTTTTATTTTTTAGCTTCACGCTTTACCTCGCACATGGCAGGGTAGGCAGAGGGAACTGCAGGGACCGTGGGAACCTAGTGTTAAGACACTCCGTTACTTGGTCCCTGCTTTCTCCGTCCCCGCTTTCCGCCTTTTTCGAGGCAATGCGTGTTGAGTGGTGGAACTCAACGCCGCGCTTTGCTTAGTTTGCCAGAGCGAAGAAAATGGAAATAGAAAAATCCATCTTCTCCGACTGGGGATCGAACCCAGAAACCGTCGCGTTATAGGCAGACGTTGCTCCTCTGCGCTACGACGGTCCTCTTTATAACAAGTTTATTTATAACAATATTAAACAAAGCTTTAAAACATAATTAAAATAAACATTAAAAAAATAGAACATCCCTAATAAATAGATTGATTGGATAGATTAATTTTTCAATTCGGGCTAGCACTTTATGAGATTAGTGTTAATATAGATTTCGTTAAAAAACAAACACATCCGTTTCATAAAGCAAAATTATCTAATTTGAAAAACAAAAGAATTTATCAAACCTAACACATCTACGTGTAAAGTCACAAAGCAGCAATTGAACCAACATAGACTATTTACTTGTATTAAAGATTTAATTAACTAACGCTGCCTACTCATTCGCTTGTTAGGGCCTAATTTCTAAGCATCCTCTACATCTAAATACAGGGTGAGCTGAAATCCTTTAGTACTATTTATATCTTTGAGCTAATATAATTAAGTCTTCTTTACGTATTGTAGAACCTTTTGCCTAGTTGTCAGAGCGAAGAAAATTGAAATAGAAAAATTCATCTTCCCCGACTGGGAATCGAACCCAGAAACCGTCGCGTTACAGGCAGACGTTGCGCCTCTGCGCCACGACGGTCCTCTTATTATCAATTAATTTCTGGAATGTATTTCAAAGGTAGGTAGGATCAGAGAGAGGACAGGACATTCTGTTCTTTTAAACCAAAATATGATTATTACATTATATATTAAGACTACATAAATTAAAAATCAGTGTTATTAGAAAATTCCAACTAAATTGACAAAGACATAAACTTAAGATTATTACAAAGGCAAGTACACTAAAAGAGATAATAAAAGAAATAATCCTAGGGATATAATACCTTTTAAAGGTAGCATTTACAGTTACATTTAGGTCACAAGTCCCAGGCCCTATTATCCTGTTAGATATTAGTGCATTCGTTTTATTATTGTGTTTTATTTGCTGCTACACGCTTTTTCCCGCAAAAATTAAAGCCCGCAAGTGAGATGGAAAACTTGAATCTAGTATGGGTATTCTCCGTTGTTTTTCCCCTTGACGCTTATACGTTTATTATAGGAGTTGCGTGAATTAACATCGCGCTTTGTTTTGACAATGCATAGAACTAAAACAAACTAAATAGTCTGAATGGGAAGGAACGTGAAATCATAACATGCCTCAACTTTCAATTCATATCATGTAAAATTATAAGAAGTGTGAAAGTAATAAGAACTGAGAGTCGTGGCGCAGAGGCGAAGCGTCTCCAGCGCTGCGTTGACTTCCGCCACTCAACACGCAATCCTTCGAAAAAATCAGATAGGTGGGACGAAGACAGCAGCGACTAGGCGATGGAGTGTCTTAAGACTAGGTTCCTATGGTCACTATAGTTTTCTCTGCCTACCCTGCCATGTGCAGGATAAAGCTTAAAGACATAACAATTTATATGCATTTAATATATATTTTACAGATGCTCTTAAAAACAAAAAAAAGAAAAAAAAAGACTAAATGCCAAACAAATAGAAATTTAGAGGAAAATCCAGTGACCAATTACTCCACAAAATGAAGAACACTCTATGCAATAATGAATTTGACACAGCAAATGAATAATATATTAGGCAAAATGAAGTTTAACTCAAGAATTGAAACTCCAGGCGCTAAGTGGTGACATCGTGAATAAATGATTCGTCTGCATGAAGTTTGACTTTTGATTTGAGAACGTTTTCAGGCTGTTGTACTCAAATGGAGCTTCAAAAGCCTTTTACTAAAAATTATATTTGTTTTTGTATCGACCTATTGTAGCAAAAAGTAGTGAAAATAAAGAAACATCCCATAATAAACTAATGAATAATGTCTACCCGTGATCACGGATTACTGCAAAGTGTTCGAAATGGTTGCACAAAAAATATATTAATATACGCGATTAATCCGGTTGAATTATTTTATTGAAAATGTATAAAAATCGCGCAAATCAAAGATCTTATTAAGTAATGAAATGAGTCTAAAATAATAATTAAAAAAGAGTAAAGGAAAGATAAGAAATATATAAATATAAAACTTATTTCGATATTTACTCTCAATTTTCGTAAAGTAATCCTAAGAGAAGAAACTGCTTAGCATTCCATGGATTCACCGTGCGGGTGCCAATCGCGTTGTAGGAAGACGAGCTCCGATCAGCGCTTGGGACCCAAGTGTAGGTTTAAAGGGCCCCTTTAAAATGTATCAACGCTCACCTTCACTGTCCGAGCTCCTTCCACTGCCTAACCAAATTCGAAATGATTCTGCTAATGCCGCCTTTGAAGTATTATCTATGTTAATAGGTAAAAAAAGAAGAACTTCTACTTTCTATAAAATATTGATGTAAATAACTTAATTTTGTAATATGCTACGGTTTGTATTTTCCTATGTTCCATCACCTTTTTAATCTGAAAAGATGGATTTTCTCATTTCCAAAGGCAAAGCGTGGCGTTGAATTCCGCCACTCAGCACACAATGCTTGGAAAAAGGTGAAAAGCAAGGAACAGAGTGTCTCAACACTAGGTGCCTTTCCTCCTGTCCCCTCTGCCTACCCTGCCGTGTGCGGTATAAAGCTTGAAAATAATGAAAAAAATATTCTCCATCCTTCTTTCCAATACGAGAATTATTAATTCTTTGAATTGTAAACTTATAAAGTTTACAATTCAAAGAAAGCTTGCACGGGAATCAAACCTCCCAAACATCTGCTTTTGACAGGAAATTAAACAACTATTACAAAGAGATTCTTCGACTTGTTATTGAAATGGGAAATTCAAAGTTTATTTCGGTCAATGTTATTTATTCAAAATCAAAGTTGCGTTATCAAAGGGGATGGCGGAAGTGAGCTGTTTTAATGTAATTGATTTCGACTAGTACTGAATTAACCTTACAAATAACGAGTTGAAGGCCGCTTATTGGTTTACGTGAAATATAAAACGTAAAAAAAAAAAAAACGTATTTTCTGATATATAATTTAGGGTAAAGTGTTTTAGGGGACCTAGTGTAATACCAGAGGCGCTACAGGTGCGTTGTCGGCCTTTAAAGTGGAGGTAAAAGCGGTTTTTATTTTTACCAACGGCGGTAGGTTTTTCCACAATTGTTTTTTGACCTGTTCTGGCATATCCAGAAATACCAGATATCTCGTACATCTCAGTACCCAAGAAAAGTATGATAAAATTTTTAAATTTCAAGTATCTAAGCTACATAATTATGTCATACGAATACATTTTATAAAGATTATAGACTAGGGTTCATTTTTGTCAGATTGATATATAGTTTGGTTCATAGAAATTCAATTTTCTCTTTGAGAGACCAAATCGAATAACACCATATAACATTTGGGCGAAAAAGACAACCAATGTTACAAAGTAAACTAAAAATAAACAAAAAAGATACCTATAATACATTACACAAGTGTATCTAATTACCTGTAATTAATACATACACACACACACACGTATGTTTATAAATATACATACACATTCATACATTTTTTTTTTTTTTTAGTTTCACGCTTTTATCCCGCACATGGCAGGGTAGGCAGAGGGAACTGCAGGAACCATACGAACCTAGTGTTAAGACACTCCGTTACTTAGTCCCTGTTTACTCCGTCCCCGCTTTCCGCCGTTTTCGAGGCATTGCGTGTTGAGTGGCGGAACTCAACGCCGCGCTTTGCCTTAGTTGCCAGAGCGAAGAAAATGGAAATAGAAAAATCCATCTTCCCCGACTGGGGATCGAACCCAGAAACCGTCGCGTTAGCCGCGTTACAGGCAGACGTTGCGCCTCTGCGCCACGACGGTCCTCAAACATACGCACATCGGACGGTCCATAAACATTTGCACATATACATACTATATTTTATCCGGTTACATATTACATATACATAAATAAGATATAAATACATACATACAAACAAATATACATATAAACCAAACTTTAAACAAAAAACTAAACAGACTTGTAGAAAAAAACTACTTGAAGTTTGAAAATAAATAATGTTTCCACAAAACGGGCAATTTACATGTAAACAGGCGGAAAATGCCGTATTTCAAAATAATAACGCATGAAATTGCTAAAAGCTATAGATCGTTCTTTCTTAGGATATTTGTATATTTTTATATATATATACGCCGTCGTGGCGCCGAGGCGCAACGTCTGCCTGTAACGCGACGGTTACTGGGTTCGATCCTCAGTCGGAGAAGATAGATTTTTCTATTTCCATTTTCTTCGCTCTGGCAAACTAGGCAAAGCGCGGCGTTGAGTTCCGCCACTCAACACGCAATGCCTCGAAAACGGCGGTAAGCGGGGACGGAGAAAGCAGGGACTAAGCAACGGAGTGTCTTAACACTAGGTTCCCACGGTCCCTGCAGTTCCCTCTGCCTACCCTGCCTTGTGCGGGATAAAGCGTGAAGCTAAAAAATATATATATATATATATATATATATATATATATATATATATATATATATATATATATATATATATATATATATATATATATATATATATATATATATATATATATATATATATATATATATATATATATATATATATATATATATATATATATATATATATATATATATATATATATATATATATATATATATATATATATATATATATATATATATATATATATATATATATATATATATATATATATATATATATATATATATATATATATATATATATATATATATATATATATATATTATTAAGTCTCTTTATTTCCTTAATATATTTACAAATTCACATTTATTATATTATACTATAATTAACAATAATTTCATTAACATTATTATTTTCAGCAACTTTAATATATATATATATATATATATATATATATATATATATATATATATATATATATATATATATATATATATATATATATATATATATATATATATATATATATATATATATATATATATATATATATATATATATATATATATATATATATATATTTTAGCTTCACGCTTTATCCCGCACATGCCAGGGTAGGCAAAGGGAACTGTAGGAACCATAAGAACCTAGTGTTAAGACACTCCGTTACTTAGTCCCTGCTTACTCCATCCCCGTATATATATATTCTTAGCTTCCTTCTACCTTATTTAGTCATTATTCCAAACAATGTTATAAATGTGGGTAGTTTTAGATGATAAACACTATAAAAGCGTTGAATTTATGTAAGTCGTGGCAGTTGTACGAAGTATACTTGTTAGGTGTTATCTATGTCATTAATTGTAATTACGTGGAACCTATGTCCGAATATAGTAAACTTGTGAACTATATGTGTTTTAGTGTTTTCCATTTCAAATTAACTTTAACCACTTCTGATTTACCTAACATCAAAAGTGGGATAAAAGACTTTAGCCCACATGAATGTTTATTGATAATGAAGTTTGTGAAATTGTCAAAAGACTTACTGCCATTTTGTTTTAGTTTTTGCTTGTATCCAGTTATTTTTTTCAAGTCTGTTTGTGTTACCAGTAAGTTATATGAAACTAATATTTACGTTTTATGTTCTACCTGTGTCGTATTTTTTTATTTTTCAGTGATGATGATACTTTTCTTTTAATTTTGGTAACGTGCAACTGAGCCTATATCCACTTATTTGAGCGCGTCAGTTCATGTTATGAGTAATAGTTATATGAATCTAATATTTACGTTTTATATTCTACCTGTGTGATATTTTTATTTTTATTTTTCAGTGCTAATGATACTTTTGTTCCAGTTTTGGTAACGTAGAGCTGAGCCTATATCCATTTATTTTAAGACGTCAGTTCGTGTTTCGAGTAACAGTTATATGAACCTATTATTTACGTCTTATGTTCTACCTGTGTGATATTTTTTTTTTATTTTTTAGTTATAATGAAATTTTTCTTTCAGTTTTGTTCAGGTGTGATTGAGGCTATTTCCTCCACTATTTACACTTCCTATTTCTACGTCTGTCCGCATAACGCTTAACAAATATATGAATCTAATACTTACGTTTTATGTTCTACCTGTGAGATATTTTTTTATTTTTCAATGCTAATGAGACTTTTGTTTCAGTTTTTGTAACGTGTAACTGAGCCTATAATACGTCAGTTCACTTTATGAGCAACAATTACATCAACCTAATATTTACGTTTTGTTCTACCTATGTAATGACATTTTTATTTTTCAGTTTATAGTTTCACACTAGTTTCAGTTTTGGTCAGGTATGACCGAGCCTATTTTCACTTACTTAGTAAATCTGTCCGTGTAAGGCGTAACAATTATATGAATCTAATGTTTACGTTTTATGTTTTGACATGTACGGTCTACTTGTGGGAGAGCTGTGCACGCTGAGACAGAAGGTGCTTACGCAGCTACTGCTGAGATGTGGCTTGTGAGGTGCCTGCGCCGCTGGTGTCTCATGTGAGTGTGGTGTGCTCCCGCCGCTGATGTATTATGTGCGTATGGCTTGTCACATGTGGTTGTGAGACGTTCACGCCCCCACTCTAGGTCAAGTCGCTACTTCTTTTGTTCGTAGTCAGTTGTTGACTTTTGGTCAAGTCGCTACTTTTTTGTTCGTAGTCAGTTACCTTGCTTGTCGGACAAGGGCATTGACATTCGGTCAAGTTGCCACCTCATATGTCCGTGGTGAGTTAGCTAGCTAGGCGAACATGGGCGTTGACTTTCGGTCAAGTCGCTACTTCTTTTGTTCGTAGTGAGTTACCTTGCTTGTCGGACAAGGGCGTTGACAATCGGTCAAGTTGCCATTTCATACGTTCGAAGTGAGTTAGCTTGCTAGGCGAGCATGGGCGTTGACTTTTGGTCAAGTAGCTACTTCTTATGTTCGTAGTGAATTATCCCGCAAGGAGAGTTATGGCCCTGTGAATAACATTGTTTGATTTCAGGTCATTTTCAGGTCAGCCGTCAACATCAGCCCCTGGTGAAAACGAAGGCGAGGGCGCTGGTAATGCAGCACCCACTA
Organism: Dione vanillae; assembly: GCA_037178615.1. Lineage (NCBI taxonomy): Eukaryota > Metazoa > Arthropoda > Insecta > Lepidoptera > Nymphalidae > Dione > Dione vanillae. The sequence continues at coordinate 921,933 of JAZFAU010000229.1, read as the reverse complement.
CCCAGCTACAGACGGTACTACAAGCACGTACGTACGCAGCCCTCTACAAGCCTCTCTGCTCTGGTCATCTCGGATGACATGTGTCTTCCTGGATCGAGGACGACCAGCCGTCAGGAGAGGCCGTCTTAGCTTCCTTCTACCTTATTTAGTCATTATTCCAAGCAATGTTATAAAAGTGGGTAGTTTTAGATGATAAACACTATAAAAGCGTTGAATTTATGTAAGTCGTGGCAGTTGTACGAAGTATACTTGTTAAGTGTCATCTATGTCATTAATTGTAATTACGTGGAACCTATGTCCGAATATAGTCAAACTTGTGAACTATATGTGTTTTAGTGTTTTCCATTTCAAATTAATATATATATATATATATATATATATATATATATATATATATATATATATATATATATATATATATATATATATATATATATATATATATATATATATATATATATATATATATATATATATATATATTTAAGAAGTTATCTGATTTATTTTTAAATGTTAAATATTTTTTTTACTTATCAACGGTTCGCTAAAGTTATTGCCTCAGACCCTAGAAGAATCGGTGCAAGAAACTCAATAGGACTTTTTATTTTTTTAATTTACTATTAAAAATTAACAATTCTTATTTGTAAGATTCTATCTTTGGCTATAAAACGATTTACAAATGTTTTTCACTGTCAGATTTATATTTAAAAACCTATACAAATATAGAAGGCTTATTAGTACCAAAAGAAAAAAAATCTAAATATAGTTTCATATTTTTCAGTACAAACAAAGAAATTGTGATATTATTTAAGCTTAACCGCTCTCACCGAGATATCATTGATAAAAGGACAAAAGATCTCAAATGAATATAAATTTCACAAGCGTTGAGTATCATTTTAAACAATTACGGTGAAAAGCTTAGTCTGAACTTCCACTGGAATGAAAGCTTGAATTGAAAGCTTTTAAACATTTTAGTTTTATTTTATGCCCACATCTCATGCGTTTTACGGGATGTATAGAGAACAAGAGAATTGAGTTCAGTCGTATTTTGTACATATTCACATTTTTTTTAGTCTAAAAAGACATATTAATTCTGAATTCATGATATTGGGTAGGTCAATTAAGCTGTTACTAATAATAGATGATAAGCTTGAATATGAGTGCGTGTGTACTTTTTTTTAGCCATAATAAATCAAAAGAATTGTAGGTACCTAGTGTTAAGACACTCCGTTCCCTGCTTTTCGGCTTTTTTCGGTGAAAGTCACCGTCTCGCTTGCGTAGTTGCCAGAGCGAAGAAAATCGAAACAAAAAATCTGTTCTCCTCGAATGGGATTCGAATCAACAAGGCGTCGCGTTTACAGGCAGAAGTTCCGCTTCCACGACGGTCGACAAATATCATTTATTAATATATTTACTGTGTAATTTCTACTTTCGGCCAAGGTTAATTTACTTAAATAAGAACATATGACAAAAAATACTTAAAAAAGATCTTTTTTGATCTTTGAGATGTGTCTAAGATGCTGGAGGAAAGTCAAAAGCATGACGAGAAGGAACTAGTTGGCATATATGAAGAGGTCAATCATAATAGACAAGGTAAAAGAGTATATAGGTTCTCTCTGGCTACCTCGTAAGTAAAGATATAGCTATAAGTTGTATACGAAATATAGCTTAAGTTAGCTTTCTCCATTCAGTGTGCAACGAGTATAACATTTGTCAGAATAATCTAGACAATGGCTACGCTAGTGCCCGTGAAGTAGGCCTTTGATTGAATTGTTTTATTTTTACGAATATATAACTTTTTATTGTAAAACATGTTTTTGTGATGTATATGGAGATTTTAGATTCAAATTTCATAAAAGAGAATACTATTTAAGACTACACTACTACACATATCAAATATAACAAAATTTTAATTAAAAATCAGTCAAAAACAAATCTTTTAGTGCGTTTTGACTGATAAGCCACGAGTTTAACAATTTTTAAAATGCTTAAAGTATTCGAAACTAGCTCTTAAGTCATCATCATCATTTCTCATCAAGCTACGTCAAATTTGTTACAATTTATTTATGTTGTTGGAATTTCTGTAAGGCGATTTTTACAACTTTCCGCTCCAAGATGCTAACGATTGCTAATAATTATTATTTTCAAGTGAAGATGTTATATGGAATATATTTTTGATTTACTGTGAATCTAGGTTATCTTTATCTATACCATAGAGTGAAGAGTATTACTTAAACTAAAAAAAAACAAACAAAATGTATGTAAATAAAGGACTGTCGTAGCATAGAGGCGTAGCGTCTACCTGTAAACGCGACAGTTTCTCGGTTTGATTCCCACTCGGGGAAGATGGATTTAACTATTTTCATTTTCTTTGATCTAGGAGCAAGGCAAAGCGCGCCGTTAAGTTCCGCCACTCAACACCTCGAAAAAGGCGGAAAGCAGGGACGAAGCAACGGAGTGTCTTGACACTAGGTTCCTATTGTTCCAGCAGTTCCCTCTGCATACCCTGCCATGTGCAGGATAAAGCGTGAAAACTTAAAAAATGTTAAAATAATGTGCTCATCATACTTCTTATATATATAATGTGTTTCAGTTAATATTAGCTCGAGGATAATTTGAAAACCCCAACGTCTACTTTTATCTCGGTCCAACTGTATAATAGATCCTTTGGGATCTTGGACCGTTTGAAATTGCACTACCAAGTTAGCTTTTACTCGAAAAGTTCTTACAAAGTAAATAAAATAATATACTATTCATATTTTCTTCGTATATTTCAGGATATTAAGCGCACACATTACTATGACAGTAGTAGAAGGTAACTAGTCGTATTTTAGGCAAAAGAATGAAATATTTTTATTTCGTTACATTTCTTTATTAATAAGTCAAGTGGAGGATGTAATCGAGACGGTTTGTTGTATCGATACCCACTCAACCCGCAACTCAGAAGGAGGAAAGCGGGGACAGAGTGTCTTAACATTAGGTTTAGGTTTCCACAGTTACTGCAGTTCCCCTCTGACTCTGCCTATCCTGCTATGTGCGGGATAAAGCGTGATGCTAAACAAATAATAATAAGACAAAGCGTGGCGTTGACTTCCACTATTCAATAAGTAACTTCATAAAGATTAGAAAACGGAGTGTCTTAACACTAAGGTCTGCCAATATGCGGGATGTACAGCGTGAAGCTATAGATATATAGAAGTTTAATCGTTGATACCCATCAGTTAGTTATCAGTTCCCGTCAGCAATTGTTACATTAAAATTGTTTTATTTCGAATATTATTAACTTATCTTCAAAAAAATACTAACATAATATAATTATGTTTAAAAGTGGTACACATACAGTAACAAAAAAAATTCATAAAAAAGACTGGATATCGAACCCATTTTAACCATCGCATATACACAGAGTATTGCCACTGCTACTGAGTTCTTAGTAGTCAAAGTAACTCATGAAATTCGATTTACAATAAAGTTTTTTAATAATTTCAAAACGAAGATCGTCTTAATCCATTCAAAATTCATTTCTCTTGCTCTAATTATTTATTCAATGCGTCAGTTCTTCTTCGTGACTGCTGGGCATTTTCTAGCTGTTAAGATGATTAATTTCACTTACAATGTTAGTAGCGAGTCAGCTGTCACTTTTGCGTAAGCTTTTTAAGTTTTGTTTAAAATTGGGTATGAGTAGATACATGCACGATCTTAGAAACTGTCTTACCATTCTTTTTTGACTTAACTTAATATTTAGTGTTTATTTTAATTCAAAAAGTATGTAAATCATATATCTTCTGGCATATAAGCAAGCGTGGCGTTGAGTTCCGCCACTCATCGCTTCGAAAGGAGGCTGAAAGAAGGGATCGGAACGTCTTAACATAAGGTTCCTACGGCTTTCTCTGCCTACTTTGCTATATGAGGGATAAGCGTAAAGTTAACTAACCTTAAATTTAATACCACTTTTTGGTTTTTTTTTGTAGCTTCAGGCTTTATCCCGCAGCAGAGGGAACTGCAGGAACCATAGGAACCTAGTGTTAAGACACTCCGTTGCTTAGTCCCTGTTTTCCCCGTCCCCGCTTTCCGCCTTTTTCGAGGCATTGTGTGTTGAGTGCCTCAACTAAACGCCGGGCTCTGCCTAGTTTGCCAGAGCGGAGAAAATGGAAATCCATCTTCCCCCAATGGGGATCGAACCTAGAAACCGTCGCTTTACAGGTAGACGTTGCGCCTCTGCGCCACGACGGTTTTTATTTTTAAAATAAATATTTTAACCATGTTGTAGTCTATAAACCTTTGATCAAGAAGGAAAGTGGAGAATCTATGTTTCGCCTAAGGATCTCCACGGCGGCATATTTACCTGTTATCTGATTATACTTAGACTAAAACAAAAGCTTTAGCAGCCGTTGTGGCACAGAGGCGTAGCGTCTACGTGTAAACGTGACAGTTTATGAGTTCGATTCCTGCAAGTAGGCAAAACGCGGCGTTAAGTTCCGCCACTCAACATGTAATACCTCGAAATAGGCGGAAAGTATGGACAGAGGAAGCAGGGACAAAGCAATGTTTGAGTGTATTAACACTAGGTTTCTATGGTTCCTGCAGTTCCTTCTGCCTACCCTGCCATTTACGGGATAAAGTGTGAAGCTAAAAAAAGCAAAAAAAGAAAAGCTTATTTATTTTTAACACCCAATAAAATTCGAACCCGTAACTACAATATAACAACCTCAACCCGTAAAGCCTATAAATAAAAATCTTTTATTTAGTACCTTTCAAATTGGAGCATCGATCACAATTTTTCTAGCTTTCATAAACAATGCATTAATCAATATACAGCAGGCTAGATTTTGGAATTCAATGTAAATTGAACTCAAATTCAATGGGATAAAGTATAAAATGGAGGTGAATGTTATTAGTCTTATCCCCTTTTTAATATTACGATGTTAATGATACTATTGTTTTGGAAGTAATATGTGAGTAATAGATATATATTAAACTAGCTGACCCGTGCCCACTTCGTTGGGCATATCTAATGTTAATTATCCTTTTTTAGTACAGAGTGTTATGTTTTTATTTCTAACTTCCAAAAGGTGAGTTAAACGTAGGTATAGTTTGTGTTTGCATGCTAATACAAAATTCGAAAGTAACTCTGTCCAAAAGAAAAAAAATACCTGTTCTGCGGGATTTGCAATAAACGAATTCCATGAATATCAAGTCACGGGAAAAATTAGTCTGGTTATGGTAATTTTAATTTTTCAAAACTTCTCTGTAAACTGTATTGGATGTAATTTTACTATTTGGAAGTAAGATATGTTGTCTATCAGGAGATCCAACCCGAGATAAGCCAACATATAACTGTCCATGGGAAAGACACGGCTTTTTCATGTCAATGCCCACCAGAGAGAATGTTTGACCTTAGGACTTGTTAATATTGAGGGCGAAAGAGATCTTCACTGGAAACTGTAGCCTTTTAAACGGTATAGGTAAATCAGTGGGAATCATGGGTATATAATAATTAATAGGAATACATAAGAGAATTTACACGTTTCATTATATTACGCGGCCTCCAACTCTAAATATAAGTCAACTCCCGTTCAGCACGTTGTGGACTACAACTTACATTACCCTTTACCTAAGTTACAATGGCCGATTGTCAACTACTCATGACCAATTAGAAAGTACATATTTTTCCCGATGCAAGGCCGTTAATCGTTGAGGAGTTGTTCTGGTACTCCATCATCAGCTAGACTTCATCATAAGCATGTTGACTAACATCAATTGCTTAGCGACTATGTTAAAGAAATAGAACAAAACCCGTAAAACAGTTACTTATTATTAAGTTCTCATGACTATTTGTGGTCTTCATCAACAGTTCCACTTCATCAAATGTTATTTTTCGTGACAAAATGACCAAGATTCTTTGAAAAAAACCGAAATCACTATAGGTGTGCCTATAAAATTTAAGGAGTTCCCTCGTTTTCAGGATCCCATCACCAGATTTTGATTTTTTTATATAGCCTATGACACTCAGCAATAATGTAGCTTTCTATTGGTGAAAGAATTTTTAAAATCGGTTCAGTAGATCCCGAGATTACCCCTTACAATTTACAAACACACAAACTTTACCTCTTTATAATATTAGTATAGATATATAGGCAAAGCACGGCGTTGAATTCCGCCACTCAACACGCAATGCCTCAAAAAAGCTAATAATAATAGATAACTTTATCTTCACACTTACGGTGTTGAGTTCCGCCATTCAACACGCAATGCCTGGAGAACGCACGGTAGACAGACGGAACTACAGGAACCATGGGAACCTAGTGCCAAGACACTTCATTGCTCAATCCCTGCTTTCTTTATCCCCGCTTTCCGCCTTTCTTCAGGCATTGCCTATTGAATGGCGGAACTCAACGCCGTGAGTGTGAAGATAAAGTTATCTATTATCTATTTATCGATATATCTATTGATCGAAGTATCAAAAAGTCCAAAACCCAACTTTCTTTTCCATAACGTCCGAATTCCTATAGGGGGGGGGGGGGGTGTTTATGAGGGTGTATAAGGGTCTCGCTAAATTAATTTTACCATCAAAAGATTACAAATAGACGCACTCAGTCTTACCCATTGTTACAGGAGCGTGGAATAACCTGCCCAATGGCGCGTCTCAAATGCTATACTTACGATATCTTATAACTTTTCTAGTTTTTGATGGAAAAGATATATTCGAGAGTGTAGTATCAATCAAGTTGACAGCATAATAGGTAACGTAAATAAAATATTTTTCAATTGTACGTATTGAATGGGTTTATGTTATTTAATATCTGATAGATTTTTTTTTTTAGCTTCACGGTTTTACCCCGCACATGGCAGGGTAGGCAGAGGGAACTGCAGGAACCATACGAACCTAGTGTTAAGACACTCCGTTATTTAGTCCCTGCTTACATCGCTGCTTACATTGTCCCCGATCTGATAGTCCCAGGTTCAATTCTTATTTGAAGGAATAATTTTGTTTAATTTAGTATTTGTTGTTTTTGTTAGAAGATTTACAGTATTTAAAACAATTTTTAGGAATCACCATCTAAAATAATATTGTCGAAAATGTATTATTTACAAGTGTTTGTTATCTTCGATATGGATAAGAAGTTAAATATAAATTTAATTTGCTAATATTTTGATCGATTTCCATGAGCTAGGGCCACACATCCTTCAAGTAAAACTATAACATTTCATTACTTTTAAAATTATAATAAAAACATTATTTTTCTTTTTTTAGCTTCACGCTTCATCCCGCATATGGCAGGATAGACAGAAGGAACTGCAGGAACCATAAGAACCTAGTGTTGCTTAGTCCCTGCTTTCTCCGCCCCTACTTACCATAACTACTAACTAACTCTTGACTTTTTATTTGGATAGCGAAATTTTGTAAAATCTCCCTACAAAGAATATAACATGCATTAACTTGTATAAAGAATGTAAGAATTTTGACGGAGCGTAACCAGGAACGCGTGGTTTAGTGGTTAGAGAGTGGGCAGTTTCCAAGAGGTGCAAGCTCACATTCCGCTGCGTTCAAACGCTTTGTTTAAGTATTTTTTATATCCTTACGGCCTTATCCATAAAAAAATCTTATAGAACGTTTTAAGTATACTTTAGTTAACACTCTCTTTAGGCTTATAGAACTTTCGATAAATGTTTGTATTCAAAAACGCTCTATAAGCCTTCTATAACTAAAGTGTCTACTAATTTGATTTATACGTTCACAATGTTGCCACTATACTGAAATCGGTCGACTTGTTGCCGAAAATGCCAGTAAATCCACAGATGATAAGTAAAAAACGCATTGACATAGTATGACCACAGATAATATTACGTACAAAAATATATTGTTGGATCTGTTTTGACATTTACCGGCTTCATTTACGTCGTTGTTATCACAAAAACACGAATGTTTATTTTATTTTAGTTTATAAACTTACTTAATTTTTAAAAAAATAAGTCATAAGAAGTAAAACGACAAAGAATTGAAAATTGTTTAGACATGGACAAGTTTTACCTATGTTCTGTGCACCTTTCTTATTTAGAATTTATTATTAATAAACTTGGTTAATAAATATCGAACAAAATGTCAATTGTTATATTGTTTTGTTTACGAAATTGAAATTGACACTCTTGATGACAAGCGACTCGACGACGTCATATCAATGCTCATATTAGTATGAGCTATAATCAGCTGTTATATGAATCGGCCATCTTTGGACGTTAAAACACTCTTATAGTAGGGTTCTCGGCTCTATGACTTTATGATAGGTTTATAGACTGATTGGCACTAAAATGCTGTTATGAATAACGTTTTTTGACAACTGTACTATATCGAGTCTTTAAGCGTGCTATAACCTTTTATGAATAAGGCCGTTAATGTGTTAACCGTCCAAAAATCATATTAATATATAACTTTTACAGCTCAGTAGATCTAATTTTAATCTTTTCTACAGGCAGAAGGTCTGCCCATTTTAAAAAAGGTCAAAGTTTTCTCTGACCTATGATCGGGATAAAGCGTGATAACAAAAAGTAAACTCGCGTTTATCACATTATAGAATAGTAAATAGTAGTAGTGGTGGCGCAGAGGCGCAAAGTCTGCCTGTAACGCGACGGTTTCTGGGTTTGATCCCCAGTCGGAGAACATGGATTTTTCTATTTCCATTTTCTTCGCTCTGGAATCTAGGCAAAATTCGGCGCTGAGTTCCGCCACTCAACACGCAATGCCTCGAAAAAAAGGCGGGGACGGAGAAAGCAGGGACTTAGCAACGGAGTGTCTTAACACTAGGTTCATAGAGTTCCTGCAGTTCCCTCTGCCTACTCTGCTATGTGCGGGATAAAGCGTGAAGCAAAAAAAAAGAGAAACTAATATTTATTAAACGCAACTTTTAGACACCGCCCAATGCCCGTTGTAAATAATAATGCCATTTTTGTTATTAAATTACCTCGTAAATTTAATTAATTTTCCATGCGAATAGTTTGGAATAGATTAGACGCATTCCAATAGTTATAGGTTCATATCTCAATATGTTAAAAGTTCTATTTCAATTGTTTTATACGTATATGTTCCATTTAAAATATGTAAAAATCAAGAAAATCAAACATATTATAATATTTTCATTACTTATATATTTTTCTATTATAAGCTTTTGAACGAAATAGTTAATTTTAACACTCACCCCCTCTTAACTCGCAGAGTAACGTAAAGTTGCCACCTTCCTCCAGAGGACCGACGACTCCCGCTACGTCTCGTCCAGCTTCATCGTACAGGAGCAGCTGATGAGGTGGTACTGATAAAAAAAACAGCTTATTTAACATATTCTAAGATTTTAGACTCCAATTAAACATACAAAATTCATATAAATAGAGGTTGGGGAAGATCTCGGTTGACTTTCGAAAACACAGTATCGAGGTAATGGAGGAAGGTCACGAAAAAGGCTAAGGACTCCTTAGAGAGCTTGTATAAAGAGGCTTATGGAAGTTCCTCGTCAACTTCAACGGAACAACCTCAACGGAAGAGGTTTCTTTTTTTAGCTTCACGCTTTATCCCGCACATGGCAGGATAGGCAGAGGGAACTACAGGAACTATTGGAACCTAGTGTTAAGACACTCCGTTGCTTAGTCCCTGCTTTCTCCGTCCCCGCTTTGCGCCTTTTTTCGAGGCATTGCGTGTTGAGTGGCGGAACTCAACGCCGCGCTTTGCCTAGGTTCCAGAGCGAAGAAAATGGAAATAGCAAAATCCATCTTCCCCGAGTGGGAATCGAACCCAAAAACCGTCGCGTTACAGGCAGACGTTACGCCCCTGCGGCACGACGGAGCGTGAAGATGTTTATGTAAAATATATAATATATTATTAATATATCACTACGCAAAATTTTATATACGTAGTGACGCAGTGAAATAGTGACGTAGTGATTCTCTCCATAAAACAATAGACTCATAAAAAATCCAAGAAGCCACTTAACTCTATCACTAACATATCATATGCTCGCCGATATGTAATCAACACTTAACTCGTAACAATCGGTATAGGCTTCCAGAAACCTTAGAGGAGCGATTTGTATCGAATAAACTTTAAATTTACGATAAAATTAGTTAAAGTTATTTTAAAATGTGTCTTTGGTAGCGCAAAAGATATCTTCTTTTACTATATATGGCAGTTCTAACTTCGATTTCCTTAAAAGCATATATTTTTTCAAGACGAATTTAGGTTCAAGTCCTAATTAAAAATATTTTTGTTTTTTGCTTCACGCTTTACCCTGTCATGGTCATGCTCATGGAAACCTAGTGATAAGACAGTCCGTTCCCCGCTTTCCACTTTTTCGAAGTATTGCGCGTAGAGTGGTGGAACTCAACACTGCGTCTTACCTACTTGCTAGAGCGAAGAAAATGAAAATGGAATAATCTATCTTCCCCGAACGGGATTTGAACCCAACCATCGTGTTTACAGACGACGGTTCCGTTTAATTTTTGTTTCTGGCGTAAATTTAGAAATACTATGTTTTACCAACTAAAAAAAAATTAACAAGGAAAGTCACACACACAAAGCTATTTAGAACCATTAGCCTTTATATGGCTATACAATGTACACACGAATCCTTTGCATTCCATTAACTAGGTAACTGCATACAATCTATTTGACAACAGCTCTACCATTCCACGTGTGATTGGATTTTCTATACTTTATATAGAGAATTGATATATAAAGGTGAAGTTAGCGGGTTCGATTCTGAGTTAAGGTATCTATTTGTCCTTAATAAATTTAGAAAAAAAGCAAAGCAAATAGGAATAGATACCGTACTAACACTATTTCTTACAAATTTGAAGTAAAAGTAAAAAAGTATTTATTTCTATTATTTAAGTGATTTAAAAAAAATATTATGATATTTTTTAATTTATACTAAAGACAGAAAAATATTTCAAGAAAATATAAACATTTTGAAAGTACCGGGATTTAAACCTGTGCCTTAAAAGTTTCTTTAAGAACAATTAAAAATAAATTCAAATTACTTAGTTTTTTAACCTAATTGTGTCAGATCGTCATATTTTAAACCAAAAAGCGAAATAATCTAGCAAATATTCATACATTTGTACATACACAGGCTAATAATTTACATTCATAGCTACAAATTCGTATTTTAGTAAAAGGCGACATTAAGTTTTTCAGGCCAAGGGCGGAAAGCGCTCGCTTTGATAGTAAACTCATCCAACCATTTTGTCCGACTGGTTGAGTAAAACATACTCGACTTTACTAAGAAACATCGAATCTTAATAATAGCAATAATATTTTTTTTGAACATCACAGAAAAAATAATATAGTCGTATTACGTCTGCCTTAACGGGACAGTTTGTGGGTTCGATTCCCATGAGGGAATGGATTTTCTATTTCCATTTCCTTCGCTCTAGCCTTGAGTTCGGTCACTCAATACGCAATGCCTTGGAAAGCAAGGTATGGAGTGTCTTGATATTAGTTTCCATTTTCTTTGGAAATTTAATATATTAATACTTGCAGTAGTTCGTGGTCACGGTGAGATCATCATAGTTAAAGCCAGATCATGTGGTCAGTCTTCTCACAACTATGAAGTACTACAAAACTTTTGACATTTTCAAGGCCCAACAAATGCACTATGCTCTAATTTAAATTAAAAAAAAATAATTTACAAAGATTTTTTATCTCTATTTTTCTAAATCTCTATCTCTCTCTCTCTATCTCTCTAAATAATTTTAAAGCTTTCATAAAGCTCTACATACCACATAATTTTATATAAATTTATTAAATAAGCTCAAATCTTACCAACAACATTGAGACGTATTTGAAAATTCCTTGTTGGCGAATTCTTGAAATCCACTCTACATCTGTAAACTCCTTCATCATCGAGCTGAACAGCTTCCACGTTGAGAGATGATGGCCTCGACATGGTGATGAATTTGGCTCGTTTCCCAAAAGCGAGAGGATCTGACCAGTGAAGGGCTTTGTTGAAGCTGCGACCTCTGACGTCGAAACTGGAATAAGATCATGTTTTTTATGATTTTTAAAGTGTTAATCCACACAGATGAAACAAAAATATTTAAAGAGAACAAGGTTTGCAAGAGGACGCTGGTTCAAATCCCACTGCTCCCATAAATTTTTAAATGATTTCTTTAAATATTTTTATAACACGATCTTTTTTTAATTATTTTGCTACTGGCCATCTTGTTTGCAATGTATACTGTAATATAAATAATTAAAAAATTAAACTTTAAGCTGTCAGCGACAATCACGCGTCATGTTAATTTAAAAATTGTAAAGATTTTTTTATAGCTTCACGCTTTATCCCGCATATTGCAGGGTAAGCAGAGGGAACTGCGGGAACTATATGAACCTAGTGTTAAGACACTCCGTTGTTCAGTCCCTGCTTTCTTCGTCTCCGCTTTCCACCGTTTTCGAGGCATTGCGTGTCGAGTGGCGGAACTTAACGCCGCGCTTTGCTTTATTTAATAATTTAATATAATATTAGTGCCATCGTAGTGTCGATGTACATACTCGTTTCCACGCTGCGTTTAATAATAGAGTTCCGCCGCTCGATATGCTGTGTATCAAAAAACGCAAAGAGGAGAACGGAGTGTCTTAACACTAAGTACCCTTTGCCTACCCTGCCATATGTGAAAAATAGTGTGAAGCTTATACTTAAACATACGCAGTTGGATTCGAACACATGCCTCTTGGAAACCGTCCAAACGCTCCACTAACCCATGCGTTCAAGTCTTTTTTCCCATAGTTTATAAAATTTCATTTATAATTTCTTATAATTTATAATAATATTTGAGAATATTTATTTAACACATTATTACTATACCAAATAGAGGCTGCGGTTCAATATATTTTTGTATGGCCGCCCAACCGATCGATATCTCCACATATATTGGTTCAAAACCCGAAAATTTCCAGCACAGCTGTATTAGAACTCATACATTTGAAATCAAATACACCTCTATTTGTTAAATACAGTGAAATATAAGCACTTTGCTCTGTATGTTAAAAGTTTACGTATTGAAAAGCGCAAATGGGCTCTACATTCAATCCATATGTTTTGGCTAGGTTGGTTATATATAGGGCATTTATTTTATATGTTTAACCTGAATTAGTCGTAGTTAGATATTTTACACGATGGTAACGAGTTCCTTGCACTAGTAAGACGGGTCACAGCGTTGAGTTACGCACTTAAACGTAGTGTCTTGGCACTATTTTGTTTTTTCTATCCTGTTTTTTCTATTAGTTTCACGCATTAAGTGTCCATGTGTCTGTATAAAGTATAGAGTGAATTTAAAAAAAATGAAATTAAATATAAACTACATGAAATTGAATACAGAGAACGAAGTGATTAACCTCTCTTTTTTCTTTTGTCTCTACAGCAAAGTACAAGATTAATTTGACCATAAATACTTGTACATTATATAGAATAAGGCCGAGCCCAGCTTAGTATTCAAATTTGAAAGCACTGAAAAGACCTTAAAGATAGTACTTATTATTTCTGTGAATTCGAATGTAAAATATCTGTTACTAAAGTAAGTCTTTACAGCAATAAAACGTTTTTGCTATTTAAAAGGTATAAGTAAATTATTTTATCATTAGGACCATCGAGACGTAGTGGTGTAGTGCCTGTAAACGCGATGATTTGTGGGTTCAAATCCCACATGGGAAAGATGGATTTCTTCATTTCTATTTTCTTTGCTCTGTTAACTAGGATAACACAGCGTTAAGTTGCGCCACTTAATATGTAACTCCCAAAAAGGTGGAAAGCGGGGAACGGAATATCTTAACACTATATTATCAATGTTCTTGGGGTGCCTTCTGCCTACCCTATGCAGGATAAAGCGGGATGTTTAAAAAATATGTATATATATATATATATATATATATATATATATATATATATATATATATATATATATATATATATATATATATATATATATATATATATATATATATATATATATATATATATATATATATATATATATATATATATATATATATATATATATATATATATATATATATATATATATATATATATATATATATATATATATATATATATATATATATATATATATATATATATATATATATATATATATATATATATATATATATATATATATATATATATATATATATATATATATATATTAATAAGTTTTTTTTAGAATATATAGATGTTATTAAGAAAATACCGTTTACCGTTTTAGTGAAATGGTATAGGCTCTCACTGTGAACGCGAGTATTGTAACTTCGATTCCTACTTAAGAGAAGAACTCGTGCATGCTTTACTTAGACAAATCACGCGTAAAGTGGGGAACAGAGTGTCTTAACACTACATTCTCTCTGCTTACTCTCCCAGGTGCGGGATACAGACAAAGCAAGAAGAAACGAAAAAAGACAATAGGAAATCCTGGCTTTTTTTAAAATAGGCGTAGGTGTTTCATAAATTTGAGTGAAAGTAGGTATGTACTATATATCTTATATGTGTCTATATAAAATTTAATATATAGATTACAAAATAGTTAACAAATAACGACATTACATCTTCAATAGTACAAATTCATATGATTCCGTTGAAAGAAACGTCATTTATACGAACAAATATTGTTAAAGCGTAAGAAAATATAAAAATTATGCATAGCTTAATTTCAGCGTTCCATTTATTGAGCAAACACTTTGTAATTTGGTTGATTCAGGCACGTGAATGGTTGTAATTGACTGGTTTGTTGGTCTTGTGTGACATTGGTGACAGATTAATTTGGGGTCGGGGATTCGATTCTCTATTTGTTAGAGTGAGAGAGAGAGAATTCTTTAGAGAGAGAGCGTAGTTGCGGTAGTAGATTCGACGTCTACTTAAAGAAGTTAACTAATTAATAAGAAGACAGTGTTTCCGCGTAGACCGTCTTGTAAATGCGACGGTTTGCGGGTTCAATTCCTACTCGAGAAGTTGGATTTTTTTCGTTTTTCATTCATTTATTCCGACAACTAGGTAAAGGGCGAAGTTAAAGTCAGCCACTCCTCACACAATGCCTCAAAAAAGTGGAAAACGGGGAACGGAGAGTCTTAACACTACGTTCTAATAGCTCCTGCGGTTTCCTCTGCCGATCCTGCTATATAAGGAATAAAGCGTGAAAATAAAGAAAAAAGAAAACAACGTAATTCACCACTAAATATAGAGTTTTAGGCTCAAAATAGAGATAAAAGTAGAGAACGGAGTGTCTTAACCACATTTTTTCTGTTTGAAATTCCTCTGCCTACCCTGTTCCATCTACATACCTTATCCATGATATTGAAAATAAACCTATTGATTATTAATATATTATATAATATCCACATTGAACAAATCCCTTTAATTACATCAGAGCACATACGCTTCATACATTCCCACACAAACTGTAGTAAAACAGAAGCGACGCCAAGATCAGCTTTCTGGTTATTTGTACTTGCTTCATTAACCGTACTGAAGCCGTTAGACGCGTCGAATAATTACTGTAAGGCACACATTCTGTTCCTTTAGCAATATATTAATTGGATTGGTTAAAGATTTCGCCTTGCAGCTTATGGTATTATGGTATATTATAAATTTTACTTATAAATAGATTAATTTAGTTTGTTTGTACGTAGAATATTTTAGTGTATAGTTAGAGTACGTCTGCGTCTTCACTGGCTAGAAATGTACCATTGGTATTTTAAGATGACCACGACGTCATGGCACTGAGGCTTAGCATTTTATTATAAACGCGACTGTTTATTGGTTTGATTCACTAATTTTCCGTTATTTTTTTGCTCTGGCAAGTAGGTAAACGCGGCGTTGAGTTCCGCTCCTTAACATACAATATTCGAAATTCGATGAATTAAAAAATATATATACTTAGCAGGGTAGGTTGAGGGAGCTGCAGGAATTATAGGTCTCAAGTATTAAAACAATCCCTTGCTTCATCCCTGCTTTCACCGTCCCTGTCATATAATACATACAGATAATTGAAATTCAATGACCAATACTATATACCGTTAGATTGTATTAATCAATCGAAATATTATATATATTATATATGTAATAATAAACGTAATGGAGGACCGTCGTGGCGCAGAGGCGTAACGTCTGCCTGTAACGCAACGGTTTCTGGGTTCGATCCCGAGTCGGGGAAGATGGATTTTTCTATTTCCATTTTCTTCGCTCTGGTAAAATTAGGCAAAGCGCAGCGTTGAGTTCCGCCATCAACACGCGATGCCTCGAAAAAGGCGGAAAGCGGGGACGGAGAAAGCAGGGACTAAGCAACGGGGTGTCTTAACACTAGATTTCCACGGTCCCTGCAGTTCCCTCTGCCTACCCTGCCATGTGCGGGATAAAGCGTGAAGCTAAAAAAAAATAAACGTAATATATTCTCCTCCAATTTTATGTCACATAGTATATTTTATGTTTTTTTTTTATATATCTTATATGACGTATTTATTTTATTCCAGAATATATATGAATAACTAACGACATAGTTACGTGTGACGGTTTTGAATCTGCTGTGATAAACACAAGACGACGTTCAGTTACGCTATTCATCATGTAATGTCTAATTTAATGGGATGTGGAGAGCTGTGCGTCTTTCACTATTTCTCTCTGCCTTCTCTCCTAAGTGAAAGGAAAGAATGTAAAGCAAGAAAAAGAAATGGATTTTTTTCGTGGTAATTCTATGAATGGACCATAATAAAGAATTGTAAATCTTTAATTCATTTCTACGAAGATCGAAATTACCGAATAGCCTATTTTTTTTGCTTCATGCTTTGTCCCGCACATAGCAGGGTAGGCAGAGGGAACCGCAGGAACGCCCGCTTTCCATACATTACTTTTTAAGGCCCTCAAGTTGAGCGTCTGACTGTAAATATAAGGATAGTGGGTACAGTTTCCACTCGGTTACAACATTTTCATTTTCCTGGTATGAACCTAAACCTTTCATCACGAAATATTTCAATAAGAGAAAAAATGAAGTATAGTAAACGGCGTGTCACCAAATTCCTTCTACCTATCGTGCTATGTGAGACAGAACGGGAAGCTATTATTTATTTCATTTAAATGCATTTGCTGAATGTTGATGCACAGTAACTCTTAAGATGAAGATAAATCGATTGACGCCTCATTTATCAAGAGCCTAATTCAGGATGTCCCACTTATAATAATATTCCAGTATGAATATAGCCTTATTTATATATTCATACGTAATTATCTCTCAGTAAAGTACTATAGATATCAATCCTACTTTAGTTTGATGTTTAAAATATTTTCTATATTTTAGTTTGGTAAAGTAAATGAAATTTCTTTTTTGTTATACCTTCACTCTTCATTCCGCTCAAAGCAAGGAAGGCAGAGGGAATTAAATGCACCATAGGAACCTTTACACTATAAAGACACTCCATTCTCCGCTTTCCGCCTTTACGAGGCGTTGCGTGTTGAGTGGCGGATCTCAACGCCGCGCTGTGCCCACTTACCAGTGCGAAGAAAATGGAATTGAAAAAATTTATCTTATCCGATTGGGAATCGAACTCACAAGCAGTTACTTTTACAGGCAGACGACTAATTATCATTATTTAAATTTATTTGTGAAAATTTTGCTATTTCATTACATTTCTGTGACCAGAAATTACAATATAGAGTGACGTGACGTAAACGTTTAACTTATAAGTGTTTTTTTTTTTTTTTTTTTTTTTTTTACCTTCACGCTTTATCCCGCACATGGCAGGGTAGGCAGAGGGAACTGCAGGAACCATACGAACCTAGTGTTAAGACACTCCGTTACTTAGTCCCTGCTTACTCCGTCCCCGCTTTCCGCCGTTTTCGAGGCATTGCGTGTTGAGTGTTTGCCTTAGTTGCCAGAGCGAAGAAAATGGAAATAGAAAAATCCATCTTCTTCGACTGGGGATCGAACCCAGAAACCGTCGCGTTAGCCGCGTTCAAGGCAGACGTTGCGCCTCTGCGCTACGACGGTCCTCACTTACTTATAAGTGTTATTTTCTGTTTTTCTTTTGTGAACAGGTAATATATTTTCTAGACGAGGTAGACAGAAAAAACTACCATTTTTACTAACACTCTTCGTTACCCACTCTCCACTCAATGTTTGAGACCTTCCGTATGAATCGTTAGAACGTAAAAACGTGATACTCAAACGAAATTAAAACTACAAGTAGAATTCGAACACTCAACACGTTTTTAAAAACTACTTTGCACTATAACGACCTCAGATTAGAATATTTAAAATTACATTATCGACCTTACTACTTGTAACTAACTCAGAATAACTAACTACTGTACCTATATACCAGCTAGTTGAGCCAACTTTAACTTATGTGACTTGGCAAGTATAAAGTCTACGTATTCAAAATTCAACTTCAACCAAAATCTACGAATAAGTGGCAGTGGAGAGTAAAATGTGTAATACCTGAGCATATTTCATACAACACGCTACACGTATTGTATGCAAATTTTCCCTAATATATTCAGAGTTCTAGACTTTTTGAATTTTTAATATTGGAGAAGTGACAAATTTTTAGCATTTTTATGTCTTATTTGGGATTTAGCTTGAATTTTACGAAACAATGGCCCTAGTTTTGGACAATATTTAGGAATGTATAGAAATTTGTGAAAAGACGTGACGGCATTCGAATCTGTGACTTTTTGATATCATCCAAGCGCTCTAGTTAGCTAAACCATATGCTGCTAACTAATTCAGTTAAAATTCAACGTTTAATTAAGGTCATATTATTTTTTGTTTTATTGTAAATATTTTTTTTAAATGTAAAAATTAAGTAAGATAAATGGAATGGCTTGAATTTAAAGCATTATCTGATGATAGATGAATATATTGACACACGCAGTAAATTACTTGAACAATCTTTTTTTCAATATATGTTACTCATTCTCTTCTAACATATATATGTAAAAGAAATTTCCTTTATTTATTAATCATTAATTGTTATATGAGCAAAATGATACAGTGATATTACACTGTGTTTTTCATATACTAGAAATAATAATATAAACAAAATCAACTATGATATCTGTAGTCAAAGTGTTTATAAATGTAATTTATTTGACTTTGTTTGGCTTAACGCGCTTACCTCAGGAACTGTTAGCTCATAATCAAAAACCTTATAATGTTAAACATATTATTTTATTTTTGATGATAAATGATTTAGATTGCTTCATCACGTTAATTAACGTTTCTTAACGCAAATAAATCAAAAATTAATACAAAAATAGTGTATATAACATAAAAAAGACAACAATTTCATTTTCTCAACACCCTCTATACATGTATACTATACATTTTGTTCTAAAACAACCAAAAATAATAATTTACCAAAAAACCGCTCATCTCTTATCACTTGCACCACAGAGAGCGATCAACGAAGCGTGAAGTCACTCGTACCAAACGCTACTGCTATATTTCACGTGTAAGTTTGACGTCGCATAGACTGAGCTCCGCGGTGATACTTGAGTAGATCGCTTGCCCTATTTCTTGGGAAATGATGTCTGAAATTACTTTAGTGTGGATGTAATATTTTTGTATAAAAACAATTGTGTAAGCACTTTCCAGTTTGTAAGTGTACTTAAGCATTTAGTTTTAATTCTATGTAATTATTGTGAATTATACTATTCGATCATCATGGTGTATGATTGTAAACATTGGCTGGGGATTCGATTATCGCGTGAATTTTTTTAATTTTCTCACTGTGGAGAGACAGAGAGTAGCGTTGAGTTCCGCCATATAACTATTGATATTAAGTATCTTTGCCACATACGTCTAATAGATAAATATCGTACTCTCAGTATACGATTTTAAAATACAGGTTGAGAGCGTAAGCTTAGTGACACATCACTATACATTTTATAACAGAAAAAAAAAACAAAAATGAGTGAATGTAAATGTATCACAAACGTCCTATCCTCGTTTCATAAAAATTGTAGTAAAAATATTTATAGCTTGTTACAACCCTAAACCGACATCACCCTTCATCCCTTATCTATGTGATGGTCATGAATAACGTTACTATGAATGTGAATATTTGCTTTGTTTTGTAATTTAATGTAAATAACGTTTTAAACTTATATAAAAACGGCTTTAAAGATAAATTTTATGAAAACTTCAAAAAAGATCTACTGCTGGGACCACATGAACCTAGTGTTAAGACACTCTGTTGCTTAGTCCCTGCTTTCTCCGTCCCCGCTTTCCGCCATTTTCAAGGCATTGCGTGTTGAGTTGTGGAACTCAACGCCGCGCTTTGCCTAGTTTCCAGAGTGAAGAAAATGGAAATAGAAAAATCCATCTTCCCCGAGTGCGGATCGAACCCACAAACCGTCGCGTTTATAGATGCTTACGCCTCTGCGCCACGACGGTCTTTCTCTTTCTTTCCCTATTATTTTTCATATCCTATTCTTTATGCTATTCACGTAAAGTTATTTTTAATTTATTTTAAAAAATAAAATTAAATACATAACACGTTAGAAATAAATTTATTACATTTAATACTTATGTATACTTCAACAATTACAACTTCTTAAGCTTCATCCCACGCACTCTATACGTGCTTTAGTTCTTAACATTCCACCGAATTATCCATACATCTTTAGCCGCCCACAGTCAACTTTAAACGATATGTGAGACTAAATAACAATTAAATTTGTTTATTTCTGTGAATATTCCTTATTGTATTCGTGTAAAATTTTACTATGGATACTAAGGTACTTACTATACATGTATACATACGAACAAATGTGTCATGCACACTGATTGAATATAACAACTTGAGATAGAGCAAAAAAGTTTCTACTTTGTGACAGAAATCTCTATATAGAAACAAGTTTTTGAATTATATATTTTTTCCACTAAAATACCCCCGGTATTTTACAAATTATTAAAGTAAAATGTGAAATATCATTCAAAATTAAGAATTAAATTAAATTCAATTCCAATTATTTTTATTCCGTTAGGTTTTATAAGCATTTTAAAAATCATAGAATGAACATATCGCTACTACCGGCTCGGGAATCATTTCTGGTAAGAAGAGCTGGCAACGCTCAACGTGCACGTAGCACGAAAAAAAATACTTTTTCATCTCAATTGACATATTTAAAAGTATATTTTAAATCCATATACTTATTTCCTATACGCTATATCCTATGACTTGTACCATGAGAGCTAGGTAACGAAGCGGTAAGACACTCGACTCTTCTGCTCCAATGAAATTTCAATATAGGCAACATTGTAGAGCCGGCATGTGGGAAGAAATGTGATTGCCTTTGATGCTACCACCTTTGAACCTTATATTATACTATAGACATATACAAATACACATATATATATATATATATATATATATATATATATATATATATATATATATATATATATATATATATATATATATATATATATATATATATATATATATATATATATATATATATATATATATATATATATATATATATATATATATATATATATATATATATATATATATACTAAGAATTTTCCAATTTATTTTTTTATACTTTGTTTAAACCTACTTTACAATGAACACATTTTATTAATATAATATAAGTACGACAATAGAAATAGGATAGGATGGACGGAATACAAGATTTTTGTGAATGAAACTTATTAGTACAAGCAATTGAAAGCAATTGAAGCAATTGAATATATATATATATATATATATATATATATATATATATATATATATATATATATATATATATATATATATATATATATATATATATATATATATATATATATATATATATATATATATATATATATATATATATATATATATATATATATATATATATATATATATATATATATATATATATATATATATATATATATATATATATATATATATATATATATATATATATATATATATATATATATATATATATATATATATATATATATATATATATATATAAGCTCCTAATAAAAAGACAAAGGCTTTCTCTTAACCTAAAGCAATATGCTTAAACAAATGTGTTATATACAAATTTAGTAGGACAATTGTATGTCTAATGGGATCAAACCCAAAACATCTTTCCAAAGATAGATATTAAAATCTCCCACAGATAAAGCATAACGTTAAGTTCAACGGAGTCAAAGTCAACGGAGTGTCTTAACACTAGGTTTCTATGGTTTCTGCAGTTCCCTCTGCCATGTGCGGGATAAAGCGTGAAACGGTTAAGTTCAACCACTTAGTCAGTCTTGAAAATTAAGTGGAAAGTGGAATAAAGAATGTTTTAACGTGGAATTTCGAGGAAGAGGCCTGCTCTGCTATGTGCGGGATACAGCGTGAAGCGTGGTGAAACTAATTTTATTTAAAAAAAACAGAGGAAACCCTATTTGGTTTCTATTGAAAATGAAAATGAATTATTAAAACATTTATTAGGCTTACCTAACAATTTTCGAATCTACATGATATGATTTCTTCAAAAGTTATATAATTTGTTTATATCAACTAAGGTTAACCAATTGTTGAGGTCTTTTGCGGGCTCTTGTCAGTAGATATGGCTTCCCAGCTAATGTATGGTGTTAGAGATCATTTGACGATTGAAAACTGCTTAAAAACACATATTTTACTTTAAATTTTGTTATATTTGCATATTTATATAAAAATCATAATTTTTAAAATGTATAAAAATCGCTATATAAATAGATATATAGCTTTTTGGCTGACCAAATTGCGCTTGGACCGTTTCCAAGACGAGTCAAATCACCTCGTTTAAATGTTTATATGTTTTCTTATATCCTTAGTATGAATTAGCAGTTTAAAAAGTCATAAATATATTTAATAATAGTAACTCTCTCGTCAAACGATTTCTCTTATAACATTCTCGTCGTCAAACGATTGCTCATTGCAATAATCTTTAGGTAGCGGCAATTTGCAGTCATCTCCCTACAGAGAAGGTAACGATAAATGGTGTAAATAAATAAAAGCTTGGTGAAAATAGCACGGCATGGCTTAGTAGTCAGATTGGTTGAAAGGCTCAAGAGGCGTGGGTTTAACTCCATTTCCGGTTAAGTTTTTTACGATTTCTTTATATATTTAGTGTGGATTAAGACTAAAAATCATAAGAACATAAGAACTTATATATATATATATATATATATATATATATATATATATATATATATATATATATATATATATATATATATATATATATATATATATATATATATGTACATACATCTATAAACTAGATACTTATATTTAGCTATTCGATAACATAAGAATATCGTATTTCATATTACTCCAGCGTCTGGCACTCCACAGGTGGTGCTGACAGTACTCTAATAAACAATATATTATATTTGATATTCACGTTAACAGACACAAAGTAACTGCTTTCTCCATATATATCTTTGTATATACACATACATATAAAAAATCGAGATATATAGTTTGTAATTTCAATACTAATTATTGACATTTCTCTGTGAATCTGTCCAACCTAGATTTTATGTTTTTTATTAATTTCAGATCGAACGAAGCTTGCATAATTCTTTAATATTGTAAGAATATTCAATAAGCTTTCCTACCAAAATAAATAAATAAATTTAACCAAAACAAAATTTAAGAAAATTACGTAGCGACCCAAAAGGTTTGTGGGTTTGATTCAGGAATTCAGATATTCTTCGCTATGGCAACTAGATTAAAGCACGGCGTTAAGCTCCGCCACTAAACACGCAAAGTCTCAAAAGTCAAAGAGCTGGGAACGGAGTGTTTTATTCTAGGTTCCCACGGTCATTATTATTATTATTGCGGTCCTCTCTACCTACCCTATCCACTTATATTCTTCGCGCTTTATCACACTTTATCGTAGTAACGACAAAATCTGAAGATAATTTATAAGATACTTAGGTTAAGAAAACGTCATTAAGTAAATAATGTGCTACAATTTCTAGCATGAGAAACGTCGTGGCACAGAGGCGTAACATCTGCCTTTAAATGCGACGGTTTATGGATTCGATTCCCACTCCGGGAAGATACATTTTTCTGATTGAAAGCGGGGACTAAGCAATGGAGTGTCTTAACACTAGGTTCATATGGTTCCTGCACTTTCCTCTGCCTACCCCGCAAAAAATGCGGGATAAAGCGTGAAGGCGTACTAAAAAAAAATACTAGCATATAAAAGAACAATGAGAAAGAACTTGGTTTTACAATTTTTTCCATGAGTAAAGTCAACTTGAACACAAAGTAAAATATTTCGTAAACAACAGATAAGGGAAAATTAGAAGCGACCAAGAAATAGTCACGATAAAGATAATCCCATGAAACCTCATGGGAATACAAAAATATATTTTTCCCTTTCATACAATTTCGGAAACCGACATAAGGAAGTGGTGTAAATTATAGTAATTTTTTTAATCAATACGTTGGCGCTGTAAAGTGCTTGCAACAAAATAGACGATTTCATTTTTCCACACTACAAGTGCGGCGTTAGGTTACGCCACTTGAAAGGCAATGTCTAAAATTAGGTGGAAATTAACCTCGTAGTGTTTTAATAATAACTACAGAGATTGCTATTAAATATATAATATTAATTATTCTTATTGAAACTATATCTATCTAGATTATGTATTATGTTATTGCTTTTTTTTTAACTTCACGCTTTATCCCGCTCATAGCAGGGTAAGCAGGGGAACTACGGGAACCAAATACTAAGACAGCCCATGTTTTACTTTCTGTTTTCAAGGTTTTGCGTGGTGAATGGCGGAACTCAACGCCGCCCTTGCCTAGTTGCCAGAGTGAAGTAAATGGAAAAATTCCGAATCCTACAAATCATGTGGGTTCTATTCTATCTCGAGAGGGATTCTTCGAATGAGAATCGAACCTACAAACCATCGCGTTTACTGGCAGACGCTGCTCCTCTACGCCAAGACGGTCCTCTTTAAATTAAATTAATTATTTGACGTTCAAAAAATGAAGCTTGTACTTCTTATTTTGAATAAAATTGTTTTGACTTTGACTTTGACTTTGACTTTGACTTTGACTTTGACTTTGACTTTGACTTTGACTTTGACTTTGACTTTGACTTTGACTTTGACTTTGACTTTGACTTTGACTTTGACTTTGACTTTGACTTTGACTTTGACTTTGACTTTTAATAATTATTTGAATATGAGTAAAATATGCCATACTTCTAGGTAACAATCAACTTAGACTTATCAAGCGTACTAACAAATCTATACCTGACTTTTAAAAATCTGTAGACATATATATGTGTTTGTATGATTTTTTTTCTTTTAAGAATAAGATCAAATTGATTACAAAAGATAAAAACATCTCTTGGCCCAACAAAGTTAATTTTGTTTGACCAAATTTCTGAAATCCAGAGTTGAATTAATTTAAACGATTCAAAGAAAATTAAAACTTATCTCGAATCTCTTGACGTTTTTAGAGATTGTCAACTTTGGTTGTAAAGTTACGATAACGATTTATAAGAAATAAAAAAAATTCACTGTGACAAGCTTGAATGAATATATATATATATATATATATATGTATATATATATATATATATATATATATATATATATATATATATATATATATATATATATATATATATATATATATATATATATATATATATATATATATATATATATATATATATATATATATATATATATATATATATATATATATATATATATATATATATATATATATATATATATATATATATATATATATATATATGTATATATATATATATATATATATATATATATATATATATATATATATATATATATATATATATATATATATATATACATAAACCATATCTTAAATTATCACTATGTAAGATAACTGAATGATAAAAAGAAAAGTACCGGTTCTGAGGTATTAAAAAATCAATTTTTATCACCTGCCATTTCGGAAAGGTGCTTTGTCATGGAGGAGAAGAAATGACGAAGGAAATTCCTCAGCACATCTTTTAAATTAAATAATAATTTTACATATAGTGAAGGTAATACAAGTATTGCCTAACCTAAGTGGAACTGGTTGCAGAACTGATCAACTCCATGTGTCTTTGTCATTGATATGCTAATAATGTTTCTGATATTCAAAAAATGTTTTGAATAAAATTGGAAGGAATATAACTTTAAAAGTCAAAACTTTAATCTGCAGCTTGCGATTTCTGTCAAGTTAAGTTTTTGTTACAATATCTGTAAAGCATTGATTAGGTACTTGAAGAGCCCTTACAAAATCGCACATTAGACTGAAGTCACGAGCAAAGATAATATCAAGAATCATAAGATGCTGAGTGAACTAAGCATCTCATGATTCTTGATATTATCTTAAACGAGATAGATCAAATACAAATTAATCAATTCTCAAATTCTCACATAATCTCTCAATTCTATAGAATTAAAGCTATTCGTAAGTGTGAATAATAAAAAAAATTACTTAAATTACACACACACACACACACACACACACACACACACGCACGCAAGCACGCACGCACGCACGCACGCACACACGTACACACACGCACACACACACACACACACACACACACACACACACGAGCACGCACACACACACACACGTTTATATGCAGACTAAGGATATCACTATCCCTTCAAACACGACAACATTATGCGACTGCACAAATTAATTCTTCTCGCATATTTGTCGAATAAATGATCGCGCCCAAATAATAATCCCGTAAATGATATGTGTAATTAACCTATTTTTCCAATTCCATGTAATTTATATTTTCATGAATGATTATAGGATTTTGTTTAACCATAAGTTGGTTTTAATATAAGTTTTACAACTGTTTTTATGATAATTGGTAGTTGTATACGAGTATGTGTGATGGTAGTTAGTTTGATTCGGATCTGGGGTAAGGTGACATTTTTAATTTAGACATCGCGATTTGTCTAAAGTTAGTAAAGAACTGCGACGTATATGATGTGAAGGACATACATATATTAATTTGTACGTATCAATAAACCACATAATAGAGAATAGAGGCATTAAAGTTTGTCGTTTTTAACTGAAGAATTTAATTGACAAAAACAATCTATTTAAGCTTAAATAAAGCATATAAAACTTTTAATGCCGGATTTTAACCTTTGTCTCATAAAACGGTCCAAACGCTCTGAGAATGATTTTGAGGTTAATCAGTTCAATTCCCACTCGAGGAAGATGGATTTTTTATTTTTATTTTCATCGCTCTAGCAACTAAGCAAACGCGGCGTTGAGTTCCACCATTCAATACTCAAGGCCTCGAAAAGAGGGGAAGCGGAGAATGGAGAGACTTAAGACTGAATTTCTACCGGTCTCTCCCTGCCAACCCTGCTATAAGCGGGACAAAGTCTGAAGCAGAGATTTTATTCAGCATACACCTGGATAAATAGACAGAACCTATTGTCAAGATTTATATTTAGGTAATAAAAAGATTCTATTTTTTTATGTCTTCACGCTTTATCCTGCACACGGCAGGGTAGTCAGAACCGCAGGAACTATAGAAAGCTAGTGTTGAGACACTCCGTTGCTTAGTCCCCGCTTTCTCTGTCCTTAACTTTTGTAATCTATAAATATCATGAAACAAATCTAAAAACTGTGTATATAATTCACGTCAATTTTTCAGTTGTTGCATAAAATAAATTATTGATCGAGCTAACCGCTAAAGCCTGTATTGTGTAAAATCTGGCAAAATGCGTGCATGATACGCCGCGGCTGATCCATAATAAATTATCTATATATTGAATTTTTAAAACCCCTTTCGTCACGTAAAGAGCTTATATTTTTTAAAAAACATTTTATATAACGTGACAATGTACTAGTTTTTGTATTATATTCATTACTTCATATAAAACGATGAGATTATTATACAATAGAGTTATCCTGTCGGACCGTCGTGGCGCAGAGGCGTAAGCGTCTGCCTGTAAACGCGACGGTTTGAGGGTTCGATTCCCACTCGGGGAAGATGGATTTTTCTATTTCCACTTTCTGTACTCTGGAAACTAGGCAAAGCGCGGCGTTGAGTTCCGCCATTCAACACGCAATGCCTCGAATAAGGCGAAAAGCGGGGACGGAGAAAGCAGGGACTAAGCAGCGGAGTGTCTTAACACTAGGTTCATATAATTCCTGCAGTTCCCTCTGCCCACCCTGCAATAAACAGGATAAAAGAGTGAAGCTATATAAAAAAAAAGAGTTATCCTGTCACTCCTTAGTTCTCCTTTAATCTCCTCGAAATTCGTCTTTTCTACACCAAATGCTATGGATATCGTTCAAATATGTAAAATCCGAAACAAACGTAAACTCAGATAAACTTATTTATTTTTTATAGATATCATATATTTCTTTACGTTTACATATATAAAGTATTTCTTTTTGCCCTAAAGGTTATGTAATCTCAATCTAAGTGATGTCGGTTTTCTTTACTTTCTTAAAACCTAACATTTAAAACAATAATCTTCATCAGCATTATAATCTATGGCCCCTGCCCTTAAATAAGATTCCTAAACCACTTCACCACGATGGTGTTAAAATTTATTCACGAATACATATTCTAGGAATTCAAAACTTATTGAGCTTATTAGAATAATAGGTATTCATCTCGTCCCTATCATTTGTGTTAATCCACTTTGTCATACGCTTCGTTAGCGCAGGGCTGTCGCTGCTGAGTTTCATCTGTCGCGATAATGACGGATATTTACATATTATAATCTACGTCAGCTTAAACCTGAGCTTGTAGTTGCATGTTTTAGGGAGTTGGTGTAAAAAAATATTTATGTATAAATATATATGAAATATTTATGGTAAAATTGATAGGATATGTATGTGTGTGTGCGATAATTGAAATTGTATTAAATTTCAATTATCACACACACACATACATATCCTTTATTTCTCAGCTTGTCCACGAACCCACTCGTATTCCTGACGTCGTGGGCCACACTGCGTATTGCCTGGACCTTTTGCTGACAACTGATCCAGATAGATGTTCGGTTTCCGTTTCTCCACCACTCGGGACATCGGATCATTGTGTGGTAAAATCTGTGTCGCATTACCCGCCTCCTGATACCAGCCCTAAAGGCACTAGACGAGTGTGGCGATACAAGTCAGTGGATTGGGATGAGATGCGTCACTTTTTCGCATCTTATCCTTGGAAGCAGGTCTGTTTTTCTTCTAGAAATCCATCGTGCTGCGCAGACGCTGTCTCGAGCGTGATTTATCAAGCTATGGAATTGGAGTTGTCTCCTGTTTTGACTCGTCTATACCGACTCTCTTTAGAAACTAGTAAAGTCCCGAGATCTTGGAAGCTTGCTAACGTTCAACCTGTCCCCAAAAAAGGAAGCCGTGCAGACCCAGCCAATTACAGGCCTGTTGCGATCACCTCTATAATCTGTAAGATTATGGAATGCATATTGAATAAGCATCTCTTAACTTACCTTGAAGAAAACGAGCTTCTTAGTGATAATCAATATGGTTTTCGCAAAGGACACTCCACTGGAGATATGCTAATATACGCCACTCAAATTTGGAACGAGGCCTTAGAGGGTCACGGTGAAGCAATAGCCGTTTCATTAGACATCTCAAAAGCCTTTGACCGAGTCTGGCACGAGGCACTACTCAGTAAGCTTCCAGCTTACGGCTTACCTACTGAGCTCTGTGATTGGATATGTGACTTCTTGAGGGAACGTTCTATTCGGGTTGTCTTGGATGGTTGCTCGTCTGATTTAATGGCAATCAATGCTGGGGTACCTCAGGGATCAGTTCTCTCTGCAACCTTGTTTCTGCTGCACATAAATGATCTTTTAAGACCCGGTATTATTAGCTACGCCGATGACAGCACGGTGATTGAGAGGTACATGACCAACTCGCGAGCTAGTCCAGTGGAAATAAGGTCCTTGAGAGAGTCCATGATTGAACGAGTTAACGTAACTTTGCAGTGGGTGTCCGATTGGGGTGACGCTAATCTTGTTAAGTTTAATCCCTCCAAAACAAAGGCATGTCTTTTCTCCGCGAAAAAAAGTAGCTTCGACTTAACACCCACGTTCGAAGGTGTATCCTTACCGATTGCTGACCATCTAGGGCTTCTAGGTATTATCATCTGCTTTAACCTGAACTTTGGCCAACAAGTTGAGTCTATGGCACAATCTGCGTCCAAGAAAATATCAATTCTCTCGAAGGTTCGGCAGTACTTCAGCTCTGAACAGCTACTTAATCTTTACACTGCTCAAGTTCGATCTTGCATGGAGTACTGCAGTCACCTCTTGGGTGGTGCAGCCAAATATCATCTGGAGGCTTTAGACTCAGTTGACCGAAGAGCCCGTCGATTAATTAATAATTAAAAGCTCTCAAATAGCAGACTACACACTCTTGAGCATCGTCGTCAAGTCGCCAGCTTATCGGTTTTCTATAGGATGCACTTTGGAGAGTGCTCAAAAGCTCTCTTCGAACTGATTAAGCCTTGTCCATTCCTTTATCGGACAACTAGGCGTAGGCAAAAGTTTCATCCTTACATGGTTGACATACCCAAATATCGAACTAAACGTTTTAGCAGCTCGTTTTTGGTGAGAGTCGCCAAGATTTGGAACGACCTGCCTGCGTCTATTTTTCCTGATAAGTTTAACCCTGGAGCCTTTAAGAGTAGAGTGAACAGGTTTCTACTGGACGGGCGTGTACCACCTTCGTCTTCATCTACACTTCCCATCAGGTGAGATGGGAGACAAAGGCCTGTTCCATTACAACTATAAAAAATAAAAAAAAGGTGTCTAATTAGACGGTTCGATTATAAAAGCAAAGTGAATTTAGTTAAAAAAAAACGCTTGTGAGGTGGGCGTTAATAGCCGTGCTACAGTTTTATACTAGTACGGATATTATTGTACACAATTTTTTTTTTATGGGAAGGACAAGGCAAACGAGCGGTCGGGTCACCTGATGGTAAGTGATCACCGCCGCCCACGGCCCTGTATAACAGCAGAGGTGTTACAAGAGCGTTGCCGGCCTTTAAGGTGGACGTAGACGCGCTTTTTGAAGGTACCCATGTCGTATCGATCAGGAAACAATATTAATTATTATTAAAGTTTTGAATAAAAAATTTTATTCAAAAATTTTATCCCACGCCTCATGGAAACCCTCTAAGCGCTGCGACCACTTAGCTATGCGTTGAAATCTTAATTTTTTTTTAGCTTCACACTTTATCCCGCACATGGCAGGGTAGGCAGAGGGAACTGAAGGGACCGTGGGAACCTAGTGTTAAGACACTCCGTTACTTAGCCCCTGCTTTCTCCGTCCCCTTTTTCAACGACCGTCATGGCGCAGAGCCGCAACATCTGCGACGGTTTCTGGGTTCGATCCCCAGTCGGGGAAGATGGATTTTTCTATTTCCATTTTCTTTGCTCTGGCAACTAGGCAAAGCGCGGCGTTGAGTTCCGCCACTCAACACGCAATGCCTCGAAATCTTAAATGATTTTTAAAACTTATTATATTGTTATCACTGAACTTTTAAAAACGTTTTTATTTTTATTTTAGAAAATATAAAAGGATCTTATGTATTTTTCGCACATTGTGCAAGATTTCACAAAATATATAACCTATAGAATATAAAAGTGATGAAATATTAAAATAGATAAGTGTGTGTTAAATATCAACAATAATATATATTAACCGCAACAGGAAACGATTCGTGAATACTGTAAATGCAAAAAATGGACTTTGTAGCAGAATAATACAAAAAACAAAATTGACAACCCTAGCTCGACTAACGAGCTATGTAGACACTCTTGGATGCCTCCTGCAGACTTGAAAAACATGGTATGGCAATATTGCCCCAGTATTTGTAATAAAATACTATCATAAGCACATTGGTTCGCTCACATTTTTTAAATTTATAATATATATTAATTGAGGGACGTTATGGCGCAGAAGCGTAGCGTCTGCCTGTAAACGCTACGGTGTGTGGGGTCGATTCTCATTCGGGGAAGATATCTTTAGCCATTTCCATTTTCTTCACTCTGGCAACTAGATAAAGCGCAGCGTTGAGTTCCGCCACTCAACACGCAATGCCTCAAAATGGCGGAAAGCGGCGAGTGTCTTAATACTATGTGCCCACGATTCCTGCAGTTCTCTCTGCCTACCCTGGTACGTTCGCGATAGAGCGTTATATAGAGCGAGCGTTTATAGCTTTATATATATTTTCGTTTTTCATAGCTTCACGCTTTTATAAAAAATATACTATTTTATTGTTTTAATTTTTTTTTCATATTAATTGATTATATATGAAAGTTAAAGTGCACCGTATACTATGTTGGCTTCCTAAATAATCATATTTTATGGACATAAGTCTTTCTTTCTCACAACTTTTTTAAAGTATAGTCTGACATACGAGAATCATTATCCAATATACCTCTAAGAACAATATTTTGGATCTCCTCTTTCTTAATAATTTATTCATTAATTTGCACCTATTCCTTAATTATTGCCTTCTGAATGATGTAAGTCGCTTCTGCACCTAATCTTCCATGACCCAGATTGAATTGCACTTAAATCCTCACGTATACTCAAATACAGTCTAAAGTTTTTTATTTTAAACAGATTTGCCAACCCTAATGCTAACGAGTGCAACTGTACCGATATCGAGATAAATACGCTGTATAACGGAAATGTGGTTGAGAAAAACTGATGTCGCACCATTAGACGATTTGAACTGACGTCCGTCCATCGTCTTTTTATTCTTATGAATTTATAATTACTTGTCAATGTAACATTATCCTATAAAGAAAAAGAATTATATATATATATATATATATATATATATATATATATATATATATATATATATATATATATATATATATATATATATATATATATATATATATATATATATATATATATATATATATATATATATATATATATATATATATATATATATATATATATATATATATATATATATATATATATATATATATATATATATATATATATGAGGACCGTCGTGGCGCAGAGGCGTAACGTCTGCCTGTAACGCGACGGTTTCTGGGTTCGATCCCCAGTCGGAGAAGATGGATTTTTCTATTTCCATTTTCTTCGCTCTGGCAAACTAGGCAAAGAGCGGCGTTGAGTTCCGCCACTCAACACGCAATGCCTCGAAAAAGGCGGAAAGCGGGGACTAAGTAACGGAGTGTCTTAACACTAGGTTCCCACAATCCCTGCAGTTCCCTCTGCCTACCCTGCCATGTGCGGGATAAAGCGTGAAGCTAAATATATATATATATATATATATATATATATATATATATATATATATATATATATATATATATATATATATATATATATATATATATATATATATATATATATATATATATATATATATATATATATATATATATATATATATATATATATATATATATATATATATATATATATATATATATATATATATATATATATATATATATATATATATATATATATATATATATATATATATATATATAAAAGGAATTTATTATTTTCGCACGCTTTTATCCCGCATATAGCAGGGTAGGCAGAGGGAACTGCAGGATCCATATCCATCCCCGCTTTCCGCCTTACTCGAGGCATGGCGTGTTGAGTGGCGGAACTCAACGCCGCGCTTTGCCTAGTTTCCAGAGCGAAGAAAATGGAAATAGAAAAATCCATCTTCTCCGAGTGGGAATCGAACCCTCAAACCGTCGGGCTTACAGGCAAATACTTACGCCTCTGCGCCACGACGGTCCTCGCAATTATATGAATTAGGAATTATCTGACTCAGTAAAATCTTTAATTTGTTTAGATATTGACTGTACTAATTTAAATGCATTCCTCGTGTATCTATGTATCATTTTTTGGAAACCCGACATTTCAAACACTTTGCAATTGGCTGTGGTCAAGTGTATTGAAATACAAAAATATCTTAATATCAATACAGAAGACAAATAGTTTGTACTATAAGCTATATCAGATTTTCCTACTAAGGACTAGCATAATTACATTACATTCCCTTTCTTTATGCAGAAATTAAATATTTATTCATTATTGAGGACCGTCGTGGCGCGGAGGCGTAAGTATCTGCCTGTAAACGCAATGGTTTGAAGGTTCGATTCCAACTCGGAGAAGATGGATTTTTCTATTTTCCTTTTCTTCGCTTTGGAAACTAGGTAAAGCGCGGCGTTGAGTTCTGCCACTCAACAAGCAATGCCCCGAGAAAAACGGAAAGCCGGAACTGAGAAAGCAGGGACTAAGCAACGGAATGTCTTAACACTAGGTTCATATGGTTCCTGCAGTTCCCTCTGCCTACTCTGCAATATGCGGGATAAAGCGTGAAGCTAAAAATATATATATATATATATATATATATATATATATATATATATATATATATATATATATATATATATATATATATATATATATATATATATATATATATATATATATATATATATATATATATATATATATATATATATATATATATATATATATATATATATATATATATATATATATATATATATATATATATATATATATATATATATATATATATATATATATTCAATAATTAATGATAAAAAAAAATATTTTTTATTTTTTACTTGTTTAGAAGTAGGCAACCCTAGCAACGTTAACGAGGTGTGCAGCAACAACTGAACGCTTTTCTCAAACTCAAATATTCACCGCATCAAAGACGCTTTTTTTCTCACAAAATATATGGTTTTTAGGATATTACTAGAGAAGACCGTTCTGGTACAGGGGAATAGCGTGTGCTCGATAACACGAGTTGGTGGGTTCAATTACGAAGTAATATTTAGTATTATTTAATAACATTTTTTTAGCTTCACGCTTTATCCTGCACTGGCAGGGTAGGCAGAGGGAACCGCATGGACTGTGGGAACCTAGTGTAGAGACACTCCATTGCTTAGTCCCTGCTTTATCCGTCCCCGCTTTCCGCCTTTTTCGAGGCATTGCGTGTTGAGTGTGGAACTCAACGCCGCGCTTTTGCCTAGTTTGCCAGAGCGAAAAAAATGGAAATAGAAAAATCCATCTTCCCCGACTGGGGATCGAACCCAGAAACCGTCGCGTTACAGGCAGACGTTGCGCCTCTGCGCCACGACGGTAAAAATAAAAAAAAATATTTAGTAACATGTTTTCACTCTGTGCATGCATGCACAAAAAATGATGTTTACTTCCGTCAATGTTTTGAAAATTAGATGACAATTGGAGAACGGAGTGTCTTAACAAAAAAATTCTTTGCGGTAAATTTCCTACTTTTAGAGAAAAACGACTAGCTATACTTATGTATATAAATTCAGCCACTGTGTTAGGTTCTATGCAACAAATAGGTCTCGAAATTTCAGAAAAAAATCTAAATCTAAATCTGTGAAACTTTTCAGTCTCAGCGAAAAAATAATGAAAGAAGAATCGAATACAAAAAACGCATCAACTATGTGAAGATAAAAAATATATACATAATTTAGTGAAGATCAAAGAACGTTCTCTTGAGGAACCCTTACATTGTGAAAACGATTGTTGATCAATTTAATTCTAAATCATATTAGCCTTGCCTTTTTCGTCCCGTTTTTGAGTACAATTACGTTTTACGTCAACGATAACTTTATTTTGTTATTTTTGGACTTATAATATATTTTAGAGTAGAAGTTTACTGATAACTTATAATTTTAGTGTCAAAAAAAGGTGGTAATTCATAATTGCTTTCACAATTTAGAATTATTCACCCTTTTTTTATATCTAACCAGAGAAAGAGAGTTTAGTGTCAAGACACTCTTTTTCGGTTTCTAGTCAATTTTTTTTCTTCTTCTTCTGCTTCTTGAACTTGGGAACTGAACCAGACCATCGTCTCACCGGCTAATGTTTTGCCGAACGTATTGTGTGTTCGAGTAAGCTAACTACATTCATGGTACATGGTGGAAAGGCGTTTGGTGACTTTTAGCTTATTTCGGATCGACTTATCAGGTGTCTAGCAGTCAATTGAACAAATAAGGTCTTTTTTGCAAGACCTCAAATATTTTATGTACAAGTTATATATGTTAAGGAATATTAACACACTACTTTCGATCAATGCAAGTTTTTTTTATTCTATAGACATCAAATAGAAGCTATTTTTAACCGTTACTAAGTGACTGGCTTACAAATTATAACCACAACTTCTAACCGCTGTTTGCTGGAATGTGTCTGGTAAGTTCTGTGGAGCTGAGGACCACTAAGAGAGAACTATCAAAATACTCATGATTTGTACACTTTTAGTGGGCCCTTTTTAGAACAAACTGCGTATATTAAAAAAAACTAGTAATTTAAACATAAATTAATATAAAAGCTTAGACAAAAGCTTCATATTTTATTCCTTGTAGGGTAGATAAAGCTATCAGAGTACCAAATGTTGTATTATTGTTGCATACATTTTTCGCGTCGTTCACTATTTCGTATAAATTTCCCCTTAATCCTTGTTCAGACAAAAAGACAAATGAAAAGCAAAGTTCATTAAGGTACAGAACCCCAAAAACAAAGAGAGAGACCTCTCTATCTATTCTATCGTATCAAAACAATCGATTACAACCCAATTAAGTGATAACACGTTGTCATTGGACACACTTGTGCCTTGCGATACGCGCTGTACCGTTTCATAATTACCCATTTGTTAGATATTGACTGTAATGAGCTGTAACTCACGATTTATAGCCATTGTTTAGTCTATATTGTGTGTGTTTTAGGTTATTTTAATAATAGGATTTAGTTAATGGGAGAGGAGGGTAGTCGGTTCGTTTTGTATTTATTTCATACATAAATCTATTGGAAGGACTGTAAATTTGAGGGTATTGGGTGAGGGCGATACACAGTCGGTAGATTCAATTCTCATTTCTTCCTTCCGGTTAGAAGACAAAATGGCGCACTGACTTCGTAATTTAACACGCCATGTGTTGACAATTAAGTGAAAAATGGAAAACAAAGTGTTCAATCACTAAGTTTCCTCTACCTTGCTATATGCGGGAAAAAGTAAGAAGTTTAACAAATTTTACGAAATACGTATCAAATTGAAGCCATTATGGCGTATGCATCAGCGCGTCTGACTGCAAACGCAATGAACGAGAATTTTCATTTTCACGCTTTGGTAATCTATTAAATATTTTCATGACTATTAAAGTGTTAATCCACACTAAGGGGGGAAACAAATAAAATTTCAACGCAGAAGGATTTGAATCCAGGTCTTTAGGAAACAATGCAAGCGCTCTGACTACTAAGCCATGCGATCATCGCTATTAAGTATTATCTCTAGTAATCTGGTATCTTATTGAATTTCAGAAGAAAAAAACAGTGATCCTTTGAAAATAAGCTTTCTGAAATCAGTCTAAAATTTGATACAGAAAAAAAAACACATTTTACATTCAAAACTATACAGTGTATTATTTAATTAATTGCCCGATAATTAATATACCTATCAGAGAAATAAATTGTGGTCCGAGTAAAAACCTTAATTACGGTAATAATTAACTTTAAATAGCTAATTGAAGTTATAGCTCTACAATTTTAATGTCATTCAAACACTAATAGATGTTTCTGACTATGGTTGCAAAAGTGTTGATAGTATATAAATGCTCACATCATTCGATGTATTACAAGATCAAACTATAGCACTGCAATATGGAACGTCAAAAATATTGAGGACCGTTTTGGCGCAGAGGAATAGTTCGTGTGTAAACGTGACGGTTTGTGTGTTCAATTGCCATTTGAGAAAGACGGATTTTTCTTTTCCATTTTCTTCGACCTGGCAAATAGGCAATCGCGGCGTTGAGTTATGTCAGCACGCAATGTCTCAAAAAGGTGGAAAGCGGGAGGCTTAATATATTGACAAAAGGTTCTCACTGTTCAGGTCACTGTGGTATAGGTGAGAGGTAGAGATAATGAAGAAAAATAAAAAAGGAAGACATCTCTTAGACATGGGATTCGGAGTAAGATGAGAAAGAGTCACTGAGCAGGATTGGCAACAGAAAGTTAGTGTCAAGAGACCTTGTTCCATACTTTCTACCAGAACTCTATATATAGTGTGTAAATAGGCGGTATTAAATACTGCTTTATTTTATCCAACAGATATCTAAATCATATTTAAAAATATGATTATTTACTTTATTCACTCCAGTGAATAGCAAAGTTTAAACCATCACGTCCACCAGTTACATTTCTACCATAATATGTCATATAAACATTATTTATTTTTGTCTTCACGTTTTATCCCGCACACGGCGGAGTAGGCAGAGGG
Organism: Dione vanillae; assembly: GCA_037178615.1. Taxonomy (NCBI): domain Eukaryota; kingdom Metazoa; phylum Arthropoda; class Insecta; order Lepidoptera; family Nymphalidae; genus Dione; species Dione vanillae. The sequence goes on along the minus strand of JAZFAU010000229.1, from coordinate 883,546 downwards.
AACTGCAGGAACCAAAGAAATATACTATTAAGACACTCCTTTTCTTAGTTTCGTTGTTGCTTTTCGAAGCGTTGCGTGTTGAGTGACGGAACTCAACACCGCGCTTTACCTAGAAAAAATAAACATTCTGTAACGGAATTTAAACTCAGAATCAACAAAAAGCACCCATATCCCAACCACACCACAACACAGAAAGCTAATTATAAATGTACAACAAACTAGCCATTATTGCTGATAAGTCAGTAATGTAATTACGTCTGATTACCGCGGATTAGGAAACCAGACACCGTTTGATAAGGATTAACCGTTATAACCGTTCTCGTTAAAATACAAAATTGTTATAATCTGGTAGATATCACTAATCTAGAATAGAATAGAATAAAGTTATTTTGAGTTCAAAATATAGGGGAATGTTTGTATTTTTATTTATTTTTTGAATACATACTTTTGGGTACTTAGGGTAGGTAGTACCTACCCTAAGGTAGTACCCGTGGTTACGGGTAGACTGAAGTGGTATTCATTTGATATGATTATTATATCAAACTACCGCCAACGGTTCCTGAGTTGCTTCGCGTACTGCCCTGGATTCCTGCAGAATGAGCTGACTCTATCCTGCCCTCTGGTACAAGATACAGACGAATGCCACCTCAGCTTACTCGTAACCACGGACTACTACAAAGTGTTCGAAACGTCGGGTTTCACAAAAAATGTCAATATACGCGATTAATCCGTTTAAATCGTTTTATTTAAAATACACAAATAACCCTATATTTGTTGTAACCTGCGTGTATATGTATGTGTGTGTATGTGTGTGCGCGTGCGTGCGTGCGTGCGTGCGTGCGTGCGTGCGTGAGTGCGTGCGTGCGTGCGTGAGTGCGTGCGTGCGTGCGTGCGTGTGTGTGTGTTTCCGTATGTGTGTGTTTCCGTATGTAGAAATATAGGTTTGTTTTGTTTACAACACAACTTTGTTAAAGGATATATATTTAATATTTTGTTTACTTTACTGTAGATGAAAGAATGAGAATAATTAATTCTTTTCAAGTGGAAATTTTAATCCCCTTCTTAAAAAGTTGCTCTACATTACTTTTCTATTCTCTCCCATTCTCTCCCACTCTATCTCTCAAATAATATATAAATATTCTGAGCTAACTGGCTGGACCAAACTTTCATACAATAGTTATGAAACCTAATACATTATAGGCCATGTTCTCGCGTGATAACAATTTATATCCCAAGCCGATGGATAAATGATTCCATTTCATATATCATTTTGTTTTATCGATGTTCCTTCGACAGGTAGGATTCATATATATCTATATATTGATACGTGAAGCAAAAACTTTGGACCTTATTATGAAAAATTCATAAATATTTATTACATTACAATTTAAATTTACCTTATATTAACTTCAGAGGTAACTAAGAAAGGAATTTATATGTAGCTACTTCCGCTATGCAGTAGTAGTTATGCAATTAAGTGCAACGCCCGCCCGCCCGCTCATGGGCATCTATGAGTGCAGTAAGCAATGCGTAAGACAACTACCACCGTCACTATACTCTCTACACCTGTTTCCCCCCTTACCGAGGCATCCTCAGGAGATGTAAGACTAACAAGTGCTAAACACAGAGTCAGCTCGAAGTAGCTACATATATTTCTTTCTTAGTTGGGATGGACTTCCGCGAAGTAAAATCTGATTCTGTTAGATAACGCCGGAGGTCCTCGTAATATTTTCTAATAGTGTTTACTAGGTACAGTTCTTTCAATATCCTATATCTTAGTTTTATGTTAACTGTGTAAGCTCAAAATTTATTTATTTTTAACTGTCCAAGTTTTCACGGAAGTGATTATTGGAGTCTTTTTTTTTGTTTTGTTTTTTAGCTTTACGCTTTATCCCGCACATAACAGGGTAGGCAGAGGAAACTGAAGGGACCGTAGGAACCTAGTGTTAAGACACTCTGTTGCTAAGTCCCTGTTTTTTTTTGTCCCCACTTTCCGCCTTTTTCGAGGCATTGCGTGTTGAGTGGCGGAACTCAAATCCGCACTTTGTCTAGTTTTCCAGAGCGAAGAAAATGGAAATAGAAAAAATCCATCTTCTTCGACTGGGGTTCGAATCCAGAAGCCGTCGCGTTACAGGCACACGTTGCGCCTTATTGTAGTCTTTTTAAGAATAAATGTCTTTAACCCCAAAATTTCGCAGACATAGTAGTATTAAATTTGACAGATTTTTAATTTATGTTTCGGAAAAGTGTAAAATACTAATACTTCTTAATAATAATGTTTATAAAGTAAACTAAATCCAAAAGTAAAACACAATGTTTGACAATTTAAGTATCTGTATGATGTGACATACACGTTGCTATGGCAACGCGTATGTCACGGGTCAACAAGCATGCTAGTTATAGAAATTAGATCTGTCCTAAACGAGAATTATTGGTAAATGTAATAGTATATAAAGAAATAAATGTAGGAAGGAGCGTTGTAACGCACAGGCGTAGAGACTGAATGTAAATGTCTGTCACATTTATTGGGTTCGATTCTCATTGGGAGAAGATGGATTTTTCATTTCCATTTTGTTTGCTCTGACAACTAGGCAAAGCGCGGCGTTGAGTTCTGCTACACAATACGCAATGCCTCGGGAAAGCAGGAAACAGATTGTCTTAACACTAGGTTCTTATGGCTCCTGCGGTTTCCTCTGCCTACCCTGCTATGAGTAGGATAAAGCGTGAACCGAAAAAAAGACTGAAAAGTTTTTAAGCTAGTATTCTGTCAAAATCATTTTATTTGGTGAATGTCACAGCTTATTTCTTGAATATAATAATATATAAGTTTCCAAAAAGAACAAAAATAAAATGAAATAATACACTTCGCCAACTAGAAATTGAACACAGAAACGCGCGTTTTCAGGCATACCCTTAATAGGTCCTTAAATTTTAATTTCGGTCTAATCTCAATTGAAAATCAAAATCTACTTTACCTGTACAAAGGTTTCCCACCAGCATGTCTGAACCAGAGCACCATGTAGACCCTGTCCTCGTGGGAGTCAGGCTCTATGTCGCAAGGCAGTACCGCGGTCCTTCCGACCACAGCTTCCACGTCCACAGTTGACACTGGAACAAAGTCGACTAAATCTCAATTGATTTGAATTCTTAATTGATGATTGCTTAAAATGTATTTGTTTTTTTCGCCTCCAATACATTGCGTGTTGAGTAGCGGAACTCAACGCTGCTCTTTGCCTAGTTGCCAAAGAGAACATAGTGGAATAATTTATAAATAAATAAATGAAAATAACCATCTTGCCCGAGTGGGAATAGGAGCCCGATTCCGTCGCTTTACAGGCAGACGCTACGCCTCTGCGCCATAAGGGTCCTCATATTAATTTTAATTTACTAACAAGTTTTATTTGAGGACCGTCGTGGCGCAATGTCTGCCTGTAACGCGACGGTTTCTGGGTTCGATCCCCAGTCGGGGAAGATGGATTTTTCTATTTCCATTTTCTTCCCTCTGGCAAACTAGGCAAAGCGCGGCGTTGAGTCCGCCGTTGAGTTCCAAGCGGGGACGGAGTAAGCAGGGACTAAGCAACAGAGTGTCTTAACACTAGGTTCCTATGGTTCCTGCAGTTCCCTCTGCCTACTCTGCCATGTGCGGAATAAAGCGTGAAGCTAAAAAAAAGATAAGTTTTAGTGCTTTTTCAGCTTTTAAATCTATCATATAATATAGTGGCTTGTTTTGTTCGGTTTTATCTTTAATTATGAATCGATTAAAAATCGATGATGTTAGTTTTTTAAATTCTTTTACAGGGTACTTTAAGGGGAACGTTGGTTAGTTAATTCAAGCACATCGAAACCAAAATCGCTAACCTTATGTCTGCAGAGTATCTAAAAAAGATGATCATAATTCGTTTCACTTTTAAATATAGAAATAGTTCTGTTATGGAGTTTCTGAATATAATGAGAAGTCATTATACATTGTCAGTTGGCGGAATTAAACGCTGTGCAATGTAGAATCTTGCTAAATCCGTAGAAATATTCCTCTATGACGCTTACGACCAAATTTTAGCTGTCTGTGTGTGTGTGTATGTGTCTCAGCGGATGTGCCACAGGGTGTGTACGCATCTTCAAATGAACCTTGTAGTGCGTGTTCTCGCAAGAATACGTAGCTACAAGATTCAAGTTACATTTAGATTTCCTTTAATGGTGAATGAACCAAAGAAAATTTCAATTTAGAACTAATTGAATAAATCAACAAAATATTTAATCAATTTATCAATAAACGTTTACAAAGTTATTTAAGAACATAATCAAATAAATAAATAAATGATTTATAAAACAGTTTATATAAAGTTAAACGGTACGTAAAAGTTGAAACTAGTTCATATAAAAGTTAAAATTCAGTTGAAAATCGAATTTGAATAATTAAATATAAGTTTAAAATTTTGTGTTGAATTTAAATATGATCAAAAATAACATTTTAGAAGGTGAAATTTATCAAATGAGTACTATATGGAAATATAAAAGGGTAACTATATGTAGTTTTCCAAAATAGGGATTGCTTTAACTACGCTCTTAATATGTGAATTTATAAAGTAAAACCACCTAAAATAGAGAAAACCACCTAAAATAGAGATGAGACACTAGGTCGGGTAAGTTCCTTCAATTTTTATCTAATTTTTTATCTGGAATATAGATCTCTCGTACATCGTCGTCATCGTCGATTGTGAGTTCGATTCCTATAAGAGAAAATTGTATTTTTATTTTTTTTTACCTCTAGTAAGAAAACCAAACGCGGCGTTAAGTTGCGCATTTAGCAGGCAATGACTTAAAGATCCCGAGATCTTAATATTTTTCATAAATACGAACTATTGTTCACGATATTCGTCTTTTCAAAGCACTTTGAAATACAAGCAAAGTATGTCAGTAGTAGTAAAAATCTTTTTAGACGTCGTCGGAAGTGATTAAGCAAATACTTAAAAACAAAAAAAAGTTATTTGAAATGAGGTCGCGAGCTTTTGACTCCAGCTTGCGTTTTGCGTTTCGATAAAAACGTCGAATTTTTCTCAAGTTGATTGTAATATTGATTTTTTTTAGATAATCTACAAACAGTTACTTTCGATAAAGTGAAGTGAAAATTAAGAAATATTTATTAGATTTCTTTTACTCTTTTTATGTCACGTGTTTTTCCTATAATTTTCTTGTGTGTATTCACACTGTTGGAGTGAATTGTGCTGAATTGGTACTCTCAAAACGCCATAAGGTGAAGAAGAACTATTTCAATATAAATTGGTTGATCACTTCTCAGACTTGAGAAGAATCAGCGCAAGAATCTCAATGGCAATTATTTTATTAATAAAGTTTAGTATAGTACAATAACCAGTACTAAACCTCTGTATGTTATTTATTCGTCTGACAGAAAATATGTCGGCGGCACGGTTTTATACCCAGAAAACAAAGATTTCAAGTCCAAAAATATATAAAAAATATATCAACAGAATACTTCCCTAAACAAGTTGATCGAACCTAAGTCCCTATTAATTATTAACTACAAACAACTAATCCGTAGACTACATATTTGCATATTATACTTGTAAAATAAATTGATGACTGCCACTTAAACAAAAGCACGATATAAAGTGACGTACGTAACGACTCTAAACGATACTGAACGGTCGATGTCGTTACATTTTATGCTACAGACCGTATCTTGTTAACTTTTTGTAAATCATATAAGCAAACAGTACAGTGGTACAGTTGGATAGTACCACGATGGTATTGGGTTCATAAAGTTTTTGAGGTTGTTTATCTATTTGCTAAAAAACGTAATTTCATTTCCATTTCTTTGGTATCTTGATATACTTTGATTCAAAAATTAATTCAAATATATACACCAATATTATAAATTGGTACTACTGAATGCATTGGTCATTCTTTTAAACTTTTTTTCATGCTTTTATATTGTACAGTGTTAAGACTCTCCGCTTTTCACTTGTGTGATTTGGTAGGGTAGTGAAGAATTACATACATACATATCTTCACGGTTTATCCCTAACGGGGTAGTCAGAAAGAAGGGAGCGCTAAACGCTGCGGTCCCTGCATACCTCTTTCGCCTCGTCCACTATCATTGACCTTTTCACACATGTTCTTTGGTGAGTCGTCATGTTTTTTACGTGACCTGCCTCCTGAATATCTAATACTGTGTTTTCGAAAGTCAACCGAGGTCTCCCCTTACCTCTCTTACCATAACTTTTGCTTCATTAATGTGTTTAATATTTTTTTCATCACTTATTCTTTCAACGTGCCCTAACCATCTGAGCACGTTCTTTTTCATTCTCACTATGACATCAACACTAGTACCCACTATTCTGTGGCGGAAGTGGAGATTCATTGCCATAAGTAGGGTTCAAACCTTATAAGTTTGAACATCGCGTTTTTTTTAATATTTATAATATAAAAGGGAACAAAAAAAATCTATGTTTTTTTAAAGAAATTCTTAAAATTAGTCCACTTGAGCAAAGCTCTATTTGTATCCTGTAATAAAGTATGTAAAAGCTCTATCATTGGGCCGCTGAAAGTCATTTTGTTTTATGACAATGAGTAACGTTACGTTTACGTTTGCAACAACTTTTGTGCGTCGTAACTGAGTTTAAGTGCGTTCTGGTAATTTGCTTGCGCAGTTGTGTGTATTCATTAATTTTTTACTTGTTCAAAAATAATTAATTATAATAAATTTATATCCATTTTCTGCGGCAACTAAGCAAAGCGCGGCGTTGAGTTCCGCCACCCAAATTCAAAGTCTCGAAAAGGCATAAAGCGGGTAACGGAGAGTCTTAACACTAGGCTCCATGGAAGATGGCCGTGAAAGATAGGAACGCAGTCACAACTTTAATTATAGAGGGTGTAACCTAATATTTAGGCTAAAATTCTTATACCACGGCTAACTTATTGCAATCATTAGGGTCACTTTATAGTATTATTTCGTTGTTTAAACACTAAAAAGATAAGTAATTTCCTTATCAGAACCTTATTAGCCTTCGTTTTAAGTTACAATATATACAAATAATGTAAAGATAAGATAAGAATTCATTATGGTAATTATTAATTCCGACCAAGACCAAGACCTGTCTGTTGTGTTAGTTATATATAAAATAAAAAAATTAGGTTCCCACAGTTCTTGCGGTCCCCTCTGCCTATCCTGCGATGAGCGGGATAAAGCGTGAAGTTAAAAAAAACAGTTAATGTAGGTTCAAATCTTATGTGGAGGTCTTTTCTTAAATGAAAATTCAGAATTTTTCAAGTACTTTTAAATCGTCGCATAAAAATAAAGTTACAATCTTCTCGCAACGTGCTTCTGCTGAGTAAGCCAACTAGAAACTTAAAATGTGTTCTTAATATATATTGCCATTATTACGGGCTAAATACTTAAGTTACTTTTATCTTTATTTTTTTTTAGCTTCACGCTTTATCCTGCACATGGCAGGGTAGGCGGAGGGAACTGCAGAAACCGTGGGAACCTAGTGTTAAGACACTCCGTTGCTTAAGTCCCTGCTTACTACGTCCCCACTTTCCACCTTTTTGAGGCATTGCGTGTTGAGTGGCGGAACTCAACGCCGCGCTTTGCCTAGTTTGCCAGAGCGAGCTTCCCCGATTGGGGATCGAACCCAGAAACCGTCGCGTTACAGGCAGACGTTGCACCTCTGCGCCACGACGGTCCTCGTTACTTTTATCTAATTCACTTCAAAGTATCAAGATTGGCCCGTTTTCTGTTAACTATTGTTATTACGTATGTACGTACAATTCCCCCGAATTACATATATTTATAGTAGTAACTATATTCGTTCATAGTTTTCTACGTTCTCCGTTTTTCTCTGTATTCTCCGTGTAACAATTAAAGTAGTAAAGACAGACTATTTTCACATTTCTACGTTCTCCATCGTTCTACACATTCTCTGTTTATAATTTAAAGCAGTATAATCATTCTTGAGATTTAAATAAAATTCTTATAATATTATTGTAATATTAAATATTATAATGTGAGATATTAATATAAGAATATTTTAATACGAGGACTGTCGTGACGCAGAGGTATAGTGTCGGCCTGTTGACGCTACTGTTTGTAGGTTCGATTCCCATGAGGGGAGAATGGATTTTTTATTTCCATTTCCTTTGCTCAGGTACCTAGGAAATGCGCGGTGTTGAGTTCCGCCACTCAACACGCAATGCCCCGAAAAGGCGGAAAGCAGGGAACGGAATGTCTTAACGTTAGGTTCCCTGTTCCTGCTGTTCACTCTGGCTACCGTGAAAAAAATATATAATATAATCATTTTTATGAATATTTAAATTACAATAAAATAGTCCCTATAGAGCTGTTTAGGTCGTTTTAACATATGGTTAAATTGACCAGACAATAAAATTAATTTGACCAAATAAAACAAAATCAAACAGAACGTGAGAAAATTAATAATATCATTTTATTTTATTTTATTTATTATTAGGTATTTCGATGACAAAATGACAGAGTAATGAGTCACTACACGATGACAGAGTAGTCTGACAGAGTAATGAGTCACAACACGATGGAATAATAAGACACTACGTTTTTCCTGAATTAAATAAATATTTATTATCAGAATATTTACAGGAATTTCCGATGCATTTTTCAATGTAATACAGCTATCAGTGCCTACAATGTGGGAAGTTCCGCCACTCGCAAACGATAATGGCGCTCGCCGACTGCTTTATTAGCAATGTATATTGAATATTAAAGTCACATGTTGTAGTGCAGCGGTTGTAAACTAACTTATAACATATATATATATATATATATATATATATATATATATATATATATATATATATATATATATATATATATATATATATATATATATATATATATATATATATATATATATATATATATACATATATATATATATATATATATATATATATATATATATATATATATATATATATATATATATATATATATATATATATATATATATATATATATATATATATATATATATATATATATATATATATATATATATATATATATATTTTTTTTTTTTAAAATATGTAGGGTAATAACCCTACATATTTTTTGTTTCTTCCAAATTCTTACTCTTTTATCACTTCATAATAATGAAGTGATAAAGAGTAAGTTTGACTGTTTGCACACGCTAATCTTAGGAACCACTAGAGTGATTTTGATGAAACCTTTTTGTTATATTATTATTAGTCCTCGTTAACATATATCCTATCTATTTTTGGAAATTCGCTCTTAAAGGTGGTAAAAGGTAAGAAAAGGGGATGGTAAGTTTGTATTAAACTCTGTCAATTTTGAAGCTAATTCGATTGAAAATTTGGCTATTTAGTTAGAAATTAAGACGATGACGCAATAAGGATTTTTGTAAATTCTGCCTAAACGGGGGTGAAAAACGTGGGGGGGGGGGGGAATAAGTATGTATAAACTCCGTCAGTTTTGAAGCTAAATCGTGAAAATTAAAGCTGTTTACGTGAACACTAAGCTTTTCCGCCCTTCGTTTCGTGATGGTTACCTGTTTAAAGAATCATAACCAGATCATTTATTCCAGGTTTAAAAATACTCAAAAACAGTTATGTCATAATAACTCATATAAAAAATGTCATAATAAAAAAATAATATACAATTTTCACAGTCTTTGCCTAACGTATCGGAGCAAAATTCACCCTTTATTTGGTTTAGAATAGTTTTTGCAGTCACATCGGTTTTCTTTGTATGGAAGCCAAGTTCACTGGCTGTTTATCTTTTCGAGCTTAGAGAAACGGCGATTTTTCTTTTTAGTTTTGTGTCATCCAAAATATATGTTGTATGAAACTTTTGTATTTACAATGTTATAAGCATATTTTTTTAACGAACCGACCAAGATTTTTTTGAGGTCAAAAGTTTTAGGTTTAGAGTTAATTTTTATATGGTTAAAGCTGGAGGCGAAAGTATAATAGCAGAGTATTTATAGTTTGTTATAAGAACTAAGCCTACTTAGATTTAATGATAGAAGAATCATTTAAAAATTCAAAGCCTAATACTTTCGAATTTGGAAGTGAGAGGAATTTGAAAAGTGGGTATACTTCATCTTATCTAGCATAGCTTTAACCCAGTAGTTAATAAATACTGTGCTTATAAAACCTAGCTTAAAAGCTTAGATACCCAAGAGGCGCGGATTCGAATCTGGTTTTTTTAACTTTAACTATCAATTTATTTTGTAAATGTTTAATAGAACATTTACAAATATTTTGTTTTTGCAGTAATTTAATTATGTTAATAGTTTTTTTTGGAAATACTTAGAACTTAGGTATGAAACAGTGTGTTTAATTTTGTATTTCAATATTTAAAAAACAATTTTTTAGAGTAATGAGTTCAAAATTCCAGCTTCCTCTTGCAGAGTAGGTACAGACTAACTCCATTCTCCGCTTTAGGGAGGGATTAGAGACAACTATAATTTAAATACGGGTTCAAATTTAGATGATTATATACAAAGTTATACTCTTTTATAGCTTTCAACCAATTTCCCTGCATTATTTTATAAATTTCTACGATCAGTACAACTATATATATTAATTATCCAAAACAAAATAAATTTCGTAGCATTGACGCTACGACGTAGCAGAATAAAACAAACATCTAATTATACCGGACCGTCGTGGCGCAGAGGCGCAACGTCTGCCTGTAACACGGCTAACACGACGGTTTCTGGGTTCGATCCCCAGTCGGGGAAGATGGATTTTTCTATTTCCATTTTCTTCGCTCTGGCAACTAAGGCAAAGCGCGGCGTTGAGTTCCGCCACTCAACACACAATGCCTCGAAAACGGCGGAAAGTGGGGACGGAGTAAGCAGGGACTAAGTAACGGAGTGTCTTAACACTAGGTTCGTATGGTTCCTGCAGTTCCCTCTGCCTACCCTGCCATGTGCGGGATAAAGCGTGAAGCTAAAAAAAAAAATCTAATTATATCCCAGTATGCCACAACGTTTCTTACTAAGTAAATTAAAATAATTAAAATATCCATTCGTTAAAATAATATCTCCATGGAGAACATTCTGCGAGAGTGTCACGCTTACAATACAAAGCGCCTAATTCTGTAACAGCCTTTATCTTATTACATACAATGTACTTAATTAAATATATACAAAATTGTATTGCTATTAATGATGCTGTAGAGATGAAACTAGAAATGCGGCTTCGAATCCAAATTGGGGATTTTTTGCGTAGTAAGATAAAAGTCGACCGTTATAGCGCCCGTAAATGTGACAGTTTGTGGGTTCAATTCCCACTTGGGGAGAATGGACTTTTACATTGCCATTTTCTTTGCTCTAGCGTCTAGGCAAGCGCGGCGTGGAATTCTACTACTCAACACGTAATGCCTCGAACGGAGTGCTTTGCCACTAGGTTCCTAAGGTTCCTGCGGCTTCTCTGCCTACCCTGCTATGAACAGTTAAAAGCATGAAGTTGAAAATGTAAAATAAATAAACAAATAAATAATACATCGAGAACCAAATTTATTTCAGTCTTTTGCGTAGCAACGTGCAAAGGATACAGCTAGTATATGATGAATTTCATTGACCTGAATATATATATATATATATATATATATATATATATATATATATATATATATATATATATATATATATATATATATATATATATATATATATATATATATATATATATATATATATATATATATATATATATATATATATATATATATATATATATATATATATATATATATATATATATATATATATATATATATATATATATATATATATTAGGGCAAGAACTTTAGTTCAAATTACTTTGATTCTTTCACTGTAACCGTAGACTTTCTGGCAGATATTCATGAAAAGAATTGCCTTTTATATATAAGGTTTCCCTTAAACTGACAATACTGACCTTTTTCCAAACAAAAGCTAATGAAAGACTAATTAATTAGAAATTTTTACGTAATTAGGATTTTTTATATTGGAAGTTATATTTAGTTGATTAATAGAGAGATATCTGGCGTAGGGCACAATTTCTGACTGGAACGCGACAGTCGTGGGTGATTTTTATTGGATAGTTTTATTGATGCTAACTAAATACGCTACGGCCGTGTACTACAAGAAAAAAAAAGAAAAAAAAAAAATAAAAGGCACTACACAGTACGTATAAGAAGAAAACTAGCAATTATTCAATCACCTTTCATTCATTTTTTTTGTATTTCATCATATCTCTGTATATTAAGTTTTTCCTAACAAGGCACCTAAATTTAACTTAAAAAAATTTTTAACTAACAATGCACTTAAAAAGCGGTGAAGATGAAAAAAAAACCTAGGTTATACTTCCTAAATTATTTCACTAGATGCAACGCTGTGCGTAAAAAAATTTTATTATTAATCAATTTTGTCTTGAACGACCTCATCTAAATGCTCGTTTACTTTTTTGGGGTCCCATAATTCTTATGAACTTGTGGCGAGATGTATACGTTCTCGCTTGAAGTACAAGTACAAGCAACCGGATAACTGGGAGTTTACAAGTAAATTCTGGGTGGAAATTACAATAATTAAAACAAATTTCATATATCTTATATATAAAAATATATAATATATATATAATATATATATAGATATATATATATTCTATATATATATATATATATATATCTATATATAATATATATATATAATATATATATATATATATATTAGGAATTATATATATATAATATATCTATATATATATGAAATAATCTATATATATATATTATATAGATATTATATATATATATATATATATTATAATATATATATATAATATATATATATATATATAATATTATATATATAGATAATATCCATATATATATATAATATATATATATATATATTAAGTATATATATATATAGATGATTATAATATATCTAATAATAATATATTATATATATATATATATATATAAGAGATATAAATGTTTGGAATATATTAACTGCTAACGACTAACTACTTTCCGTTTTTTATCTTCACTGTTTTTTTAGCTCACGCTTTAATCCCGCATATAATAGGAGGGCAACGGATCGCATCGGCAGGAAACTCGTGTGAACCTAATGTTAAACCTCCGTTCTCTTCCTGCTTTCTTCCGCTTATTTCCAAGCATGCGCGTGGAGTGGGGCGGTGCTCAATGTCGAGCTCATCTACATCTACATGTATATTTGATTTAGCCTTTTATGTTCGCGTAGACCATATAATAGAAAATCCAGTTTTTCCTGGCTTATAACATTTTGGAATAAGTCCAGACCCCTTCTAAATAATTCTTTGTCACTCCTCCAAAGCAATACTATTAACGTCAAAATTCTACAACCAGTAACCCGTTTCCGAAACGTTGTATAAACAAGATTGGCCGTGTTAGTTTTCTTCAACGCTTCACGCTTTATCCTGCACAGAGCAAGGAGTCGAGGAACCGTGTAAATAGTTGTTAAGACAGTCCATTCCCCGCTTCCCACCTTTTCGAGGTATTACATATTGACTAATCAACGGTGCGTTCTTTGTTGGATCGTTATAAGGAAGCATTTAAAAATTATAAGATTACATTAACATTTTATATTATTTCTATCAAAAGAAACTTAATTTCTTATATTTTCTATTATTCTGTGTTTTTTATTTTGTTTAACGATATCACGCCTAAATATCTATTACAAAAAACAATCGTTATTATGTATAGAATCAATGATTTCACTAATATATAACACTTTCTATATTTATTATAAGTAATAACAAATACTGACCATTCGCCTTCCCAACCGTGCAACCATGTTTAAGAGCTTTTTAAAAGCTCTGCCCAAATGTAGCTTTATGATTTTGAATGTAATGCTTTCACGATACGAAGGAATTGTTTTGTACGTTCCTTTATTACCTCAAATTAGCCTCATCACCGAGTGATGCTTTTACAACTTGCCTGAAAATTGTCCATAATGTTTTTACTTGCAACCTGTATGTATATTATGTAGATTCTACGGTGGCAAAAGCGTTGAATGTAAACGTGACAGTTGTGTATTCGAGCCCTGTATGTAAAATATTTCCTTTCATAACGAAGGAAAGGATTTAAAGTATTTTCACTTCCGCTATGCAGCAGTATTTCGCGGAAGTATCTACTATAATTCCTTCTTAGTATGATAAACTTCCGCGAGTAAAGTGGATTCTAATTAGATTTTTTTTTCATTGTCACGCCTGTATTAGTAATTCAATTGTTGTAATAATGGGATATGTACTATTATGTTAGTATTCGCACATTGTACGGAAATGTGAAACGGATGTGTTTTCAACACTAGTTTTCCACCTTGCCGGAATAGCTTTTAAGCTATATACGTTTAGCTTATTTATAGCATAGCGGTTTTTTTAGATTTTTTAATTTATTAGTTCCCTATAAGAATCTTCGTATATTTATAAATCATAATCCCGTATATCAGTAGAGCTAAACACTCTTTTTTCATATTCATATGCCTAATCGTTTGCGATGTAAAATTTAAGGTGCATTTTATTTAACAACGCAGAAAATGGTATAAAAAAAATAGATAGTGAAATAGAATCATTAATTGGCGATGGTCTCAAATTTTAGACATTTATTAATAGTGTAGAAATTTTATTTACTATTTATATATATATTAAGTAATTTTCAGTGTATTCAACAAAATGTATCAACATTGTATAAATTTACTGCACAGTTAAACAAAAAACGTTTTTTCTTATCCAGCCGTTACAACTACGCAAATGGTTCATGGAAACATTTTAAGCGGAAATAATATTTTTATATGTATTAGCTTTATTTTTTTTGCCCATTTATTTTTGAAATTGGTGCAGAACTGTTTACACACACTACACAACATACAACAAAACATGCCACACAATTTATTTTCGAATAGGCTACCACCAACCTCAAAAACACAACGATATAAAACATTTGTATACGGTTCCATATATTCATATAATTCACCGTAAATTAACCAATTCTCTTTTATTAATGAAAAAAAAAAAATTCCACGCGATAGTTCCTGAGATTAAAAAACGCCAATATGTAAACCGACAGACTGACACGTATCGGTGTGAAGATAGCACCGGGTTTTTGAAGTTCAACAATTTATTTTGTTTTATATGTGTAGGACAGTATGACCGTATCGTTCGATAGATTTTTGTTTAATTCACCGCGTAACATAGACCTTGACTAGTTCATTTGACAGTGCTTATTCAATGAGTTCCCAAATATATAAAGTTTCTCAATTTAGTCGTAGAGTTTATTATTTTTTTTTCCAGCTTAATTCCTCCCATCATCTCAATACTGTACTAGATACTATTAGAGACCTAGTACAGTATGAGAGACTTTCGCTCGGCCCACTTACCGCCTAATTTCCTACGACATTACCGCTGGTTGTCCCTCCATCAAAAATCCAATAAGTGTTTTTATTATACTATATTTACTTTTTTATGTTTCATTTCTAATGTTGAAATGCCATAATAGTTCCATTATTGTCCGTTCATAGCAAAGCTTTTTTTTTTGTTTCTGCTAGGCTTAGGGTCTCGCTTTTTCAGGGGACGGAAAAAGCAGGACTAAGAGCGGAGTGTCCTTAATCACCTAGGCCATATGGTTCCTGCAGTTCCCTCTGTCTACTCTGCAATATAATAAAGCGTGAAGCTAAAAAAAGTCATTCTCGCTGGTCGCTTGTGCCTTAAACCTCACGGAGAGGTTGAAAAAATAAGGCGTCCGTTAAATTTGAGAATATATTTTACGCTTAATGCGCACTTCCTCATGCCAGCGCGTTATTATTTTTGTTTAGACGTGAATTTTATTATTTTGTATGAAGACTTCACAATAATAAGTAATTTATTAGGATTCTTTCATTATGAAGAAGTACCAAATTTTCTTATTTTTTTACCATACATCAACCGTAAATAAGATGTACAAGTTTACTTTAAATACACGTGGCGCAGTGGTCACCTTGTTAAAATTGTAACAGTTGTGAGTTTAATTCCCACTTGAATAAAGTTTCAGATTATCATTATCATTCATTATGTGTCAAAATTTAATCTCTGAACTTGGGCGGAAAGTGGGCAGTGGAAATTATACTCATTCTAATTTGTACGAGATTAAAAAAAAAATGGTTGCCTGTAAAGTGGGTTTTACGGGCGAAAATTTTACGTAACAACGTCTTTTTCTCGGTAGAATATTTATTGATATGATTAATAATTATAATATAAATTGCACAAATTTTAACTATAGAAAATATATTTTGTTTACTAAAACATTGTACATGTGTCAAGTGATACGCGCGGCGGACCGATCATAGTTCGGTGACAGTTGACACATCGTTACGTTACCATTTTCATATTTGACTCCGAGCCGCAACCTAATTTAAGACGTTGTCACGTCAATAAAATAAAACAAAATAAATGCTATATACTCTATATTCAAAAATTTTGTTATACTTATTTTTATTTATTTTATTTAAATTTAGCTTCACACCTTATCCTTATTGCAGAGTAGGAAGAGGGAACTGCAAGAAACATATGAACCTGGTGTTAACACACTCCGTTGCTTAGTTCCTGTCTTATTCGTCCCCACTTTTGTTAGACTTAATTTATTTAATTTTAAATATTACATTTGTAGGTGAATATATATATATATATATATATATATATATATATATATATATATATATATATATATATATATATATATATATATATATATATATATATATATATATATATATATATATATATATATATATATATATATATATATATATATATATATATATATATATATATATATATATATATACTCGTATATATATATATATATACTTAGTCTGGCCATAAATACTGTTACTATTCAAAAAAAGAAAATATTACGTTTGAATTTGGAATCTGTCATTTTTATATGATTGCTTGATGTGTTTTCTTATTTTCGCGCCATTATATTGTTAAATATTTTGTTATATTAAAATGGAGTGGGGTGATAAAGAGAACCGAATCGCTGTGATTGCCTTACATAAAGTAGGTATGGAGAAAAGTGCAATTTTTAAAACCCTCCACCCGCTTGGTATTAGTCAAATGTTTGTTTACCGGGCTATTGATAGGTACAATGATACCTCCTCTGTTTGTGACAGAAAAAGATCTGGCCGTCCACGTACCGTTCGTGTGAAAAAGGTGATTAAAGCAGTTAGGGAAAGAATTCGAAGAAATCCTGTCCGTAAGCAAAAGATCTTATCTCGGGAGATGAAGATAGCTCCTAGAACCATGTCGCGTATATTAAAAGATGACTTAGGACTTGCAGCCTATAAGAGACGTACTGGTCACTTCTTAACTGATAATTTAAAGAAGAATAGGGTGGTAAAATCCAAACAACTACTTAAGCGGTACGCAAAGGGAGGTCACAAAAAAATTTTGTTTACGGATGAGAAAATTTTTACAATTGAGCAGTATTTTAATAAACAAAATGACCGTATTTATGCTGGAAGCTCTAAAGAAGCTTCGCAATTAGTAAACAGAGTACAACGTGGGCATTATCCCACTTCAGTGATGGTTTGGTGGGGTGTTAGCTATGAAGGGGTGACTGAGCCATATTTTTGTGAAAAAGGTATTAAAACGTCGGCACAAGTTTATCAAAATACCATTCTTGAGACGGTAGTTATGTCTTTAACTAACACCATGTTCAATAACAAAGAATGGTGCTTTCAACAAGACTCGGCACCGGGTCATAGAGCTCGATCCACCCAATCTTGGTTGAAAACTAACGTTCCGGACTTTATCAGCACTGAAAACTGGCCGTCGTCAAGTCCTGACCTAAATCCATTGGATTATGATTTATGGTCAGTTTTAGAGAGTAAGGCTTGCTCTAAACGCCATGATAATTTGGAGTCCCTAAAACGATCCATTCGGTTGGCAGTGAAGAATTTTCCTCTAGAAAGAGTTCGTGCTGCTATTGATAACTGGCCTCAACGTTTAAAAGACTGTATTGCAGCCAATGGGGACCACTTCGAATAAACATTGTATATTTTTAATAGTTATATATTGATGTATTAAACTAACTCACTATGAAAGGAATAAATGTTACGTATAAAAAAAAATCGTGCTTTTCTTTATAACAATATTTATGGCAAGACTAAGTATATATATATATATATATATATATATATATATATATATATATATATATATATATATATATATATATATATATATATATATATATATATATATATTATATATATATATATATATATATATATATATATATATATATATATATATATATATATATATATATATATATATTTCAATAAAAGAATCTAAGAGAAAGATTTAAATCAATAACCC
This sequence comes from Dione vanillae, assembly GCA_037178615.1. NCBI lineage: Eukaryota > Metazoa > Arthropoda > Insecta > Lepidoptera > Nymphalidae > Dione > Dione vanillae. Next base: position 865,150 of record JAZFAU010000229.1, on the reverse strand, counting down.
CATGATTCAACTTGATACTTAATGTGCTACGATGTAATTTTAAAACCTAACCTTAACTATAAACCTAGGCACTGCACATGCTTAGTCGGCTACACCTACAGGCGCGGCCGAATAAACTTAGGTGTTGCCGTCTTTATGTTTAATAACTTTTGATAGCCTTGGCATATATAACAACTATATCCTAAACATAATCCAACATATACTAAAATATATATACTATATTTGTCATATATAATGTCAATTATTATTTTACGCTATAAAAATAACAAAAAAGTTCGGAAACATAATGTACCAAGGTTTGAACCACTAATAACCGTTCAAGCGTTTTGACAGATATAAATATGGTAAATTTCTTTGAAAATAATTAATAAATAGTAATTTTCTTTGTAGCAGAGCAAAAATAGCAGTGCAAGTTATCATTTTACTTGCACTGCTATTTTAAGGAATACACACAAATATCAACATAGTTTAAATATATATATATATATATATATATATATATATATATATATATATATATATATATATATATATATATATATATATATATATATATATATATATATATATATATATATATATATATATATATATATATATATATATATATATATATATATATATATATATATATATATATATATATATAGGCAGGGTAGGCAGAGGGAACTGCAAGTACCATATGAACTTAGTGTTAAGACACTCCGTTGCTTAGTCACTGCTTTCTCCGTCCCGTTTCCGCCTTTTTCGAGTCATTGCGTGTTGAGTGGCGGAATTCAACGCTGCGTTTTGCTTAATTTCGAGAACGAAAAAAATGGAAATAGAAAATCCATCTTCCTCGAATGGAAATCGAACCCTCAAACCGTCGTGTTTACAGGCAGACACTTACGCCAGAGCGCCACGACGGTGATAAATGTATACTACATACAAAGTCATATGCAGGAAATTGTGAAGACACAACCTAGAGAATGTTTTCTGTAGGTTATATCTTCGCTTGCAATTCAAAGGAATAGTGGGACACTAAACCACTGTTCTCCACTCTCGCTTGGGAAAATCCCATAATGGCATGATAAAGAAAAACTTAAATTTGTATTAAATACAATTCTGAAAATGTACATATTATATAAGCGAGTAAAGCTGGGACTAAGTAACGGAGTGTCTTAACACTAGGTTCGTATGGTTCCTGCAGTTCCCTCTGCCTACCCTGCCATGTGCGGAATAAAGCGTGAAGCTATAAAAAGCTAAGCTATATATAAGCGAGGAATTTAAAATAAAACAGTGAAATACCTACGAATGAAAGTTGGCAATGATTCGGATTTAGTCGAAGCGTAAACTGATAAACGAGTTAGGCTTAGGCGGAAGTGATTTTTGAAATTGAAATATTGTATTGACATTTTGTAAGTTTAACTTACGAGTATATGAACGCTTTACCTTTATATTAATATTGTATTTTTTAACACTTATCTCTATAGGCAGCTTAAAACTTTCAATGAAATGTACTTATTAAAAATTAATTCAAAACAACGGCGTTGAGTTCCGCCACACAACACGCAATGCCTCGAAAACGGCGGAAAGTGGGGACGGAGTAAGCAGGGACTAAGTAACGGAGTGTCTTAACACTAGGTTCGTATGGTTCCTGCAGTTCCCTTTGCCTACCCTGCCATGTGCGGAATAAAGCGTGAAGCTAAAAAAAAAATTCAAAACAATAATGGCAGCCAATAAAACCTACCACAAAACACATTTAAATATTTCTTATTCAACTTAATATTTATGTTGAAAATATGATTATACAAACATAAAATAAACAGAGAACCTTGTATTATGTGCCAAATCTCTAATATTGTGCTAAGTTACAGAACTCAAGGCGACAATTAGTCTTAAAAATGGATATTTTTTATTTCACGTTATGATCCACAGAAAGTAAAGTAAAATTAGTGCTACGGGAATAAAATGTTAAGCTACTCCATTCTCCGTGCGTGTTGAGTAGCGTAGCGTAAAACAAAACCAAAATAATTCATTTTTCCCGAACCCACTCTCAATATGCTTACAATCAGCCCACAGCACCACGACGTCATAGAGTACATAATTTTGCAAAAAGCTCAGGAGACAAAAGCTAAGTAAATTTAACTCAGACCACTCAAAGTTCAAGCATGCTTTTCAATTTAAGTTCAAATATCGTTTCGTTTTAAGTATCGCAAGAAGCTTTTTAAACGGACAGTGGATTGAACTAGCCATCTTTGTTTTAAGTTTATTTTTTAAAAATATTGTCAACTTTCATAAATAAATGGCTCTATGCTTTTTCCCGCTTGTAGAAAGATAAGCAGAGAGAAAGTAGTGTCAAGATACTTCATTTTCCACTTTTACCCAGATTTAAAGACATCACATTGAAAAAAAAAAACGTGTTGCAGCTTTATGATCCATCCCATGGCAGGGCAGAAACCATAGGCACCTCCTACTAAGACACTTCGTCTTTTCGTCTTAACAGAACGAAACAAAAATAAAATACATAATTCTCCATTTACGAGAATCGAACCCACAAACGTTCAAAGTCGGAATTAACTGAGACTGAGACTTGAATTTAAATTTAAAATTTCGTTTTATAAACACTGTACGGTAACAACGTGTCTAATAAAGATGCAATCACATGCTACGTAAGTGTCGCGCTTTATTTTGCGCAAAGATTTATAGAATCACAGTATAGATTGTATACAGAGACTGTAGTGAGAGCTTTTAATTATAAAAATATACACACAATTTTTTTCTTAGCGATATTACTTAGGGACATTGATTATTGATTATTATATATTTTTATGATTTTTAAAGTGTTAATCCACAGTGAGGATAGAAAAAATGCTTAAAGAAAACATACAAAATTTTTTTGAACGCAGCGGGATTCGAACCCGCGCCCTCCTGCGAACCGTGCAGGCGCTCTCACCACTGAGCCATGCGTTCTACATCTCGCCGCGTTGAAATTCTTATATGCTTTTATACAACGTATATCATCGTTGTTAGCATCTCTGTAGGGAGATTTTTACAAATTTCCGCTACCCAAAGACCATTACAAAGAACAATCATTTGGCGAGAGAGAATGCTATTTTTATTAAATATTTTTGATGATTTTTAAAGTGTTAATCCACACTGAGGATAAAAAAAAATACTTAAAGAAAACATATAAAAATTTTAACGCAGCGGGACTCGAACCCGCGCCCTCTTGCGAACCTCAGTTCTCCCTCACTTCAGTTCACCTCCTGCTCAGTGGTGAGAGCGCCTGCACGGTTCGCAGGAGGGCGCGGGTTCGAGTCCAGCTGCGATCAAATTTTTATATGTTTTCTTTGAGTATTTATTGATTATTATTTTTCAACTTCTTACCAGTCCGCACTAAAACTATTATTGCGCAAGCTTTACTCTTACCACTTATATATTATGCGGATATTTGTTATCTTGATGCAAATGAAGAAAATCTGGATAAGGTTGACCGACTTCAGAATATGTATATTCGATTTATCTTTGGCTTGCACAAATTTGATCACGTGTCCACTTTCCGTCGACAACTGAATTAGCTTGAATTAGCTGACTCTCCCAAGTGATAGGCCTGTGCGCTCCTGTGTTGCTCACAGAAAGCTAGAATTTCCATCGTTTAACACGTGTTTTGACGAAAAATCAATTACGATCCAAGCAGTATGATTATGGAACTCGCTCCCTAATTCTACCCCAGTTGGTAATCCGTTTTTAAACACTTTCAAATTAAGATTGAAAAAACATTTTCTCAAAATTTGTGTACAATATTTATGAATATACATTATATCCTTGTCGTTATCCTTACTTATAATTTTATTTAATTCTTTTTCTTTTCTTCTAGGTATTTATGTATATATATATATATATATATATATATATATATATATATATATATATATATATATATATATATATATATATATATATATATATACATATATATATATATATATATATATATATATATATATATATATATATATATATATATATATATATATATATATATATATATATATATATATATATATATATATATATATATATATATATATATATATATATATATATATATATATATATTTTTTTTTTTTCTATTTGATTTCTATTCCTAAATATTTTATGCATTTTATGTCCTGTGGTACATAAATAAATAAAAAAATAAATTTTTCATCGTTTCACACGAAATGTCCCGAAAGATAGACTGTTTCTAGGATATATGTTGTGAGTCTTTAAACACTAGTTTCTCTTTGTCTAACATGTTTAATGCGGCATACGTGAAGCTAAAATACAAATATGAGAAGCTCAAGCTAATAATCTGACGTAAAAGCACGAAAGCTCCCGGGATATATTAAAGCACTGTTATCAGCGGACAAGACGTTATGTAATTAACAATGTATAAGTGTATATATATATATATATATATATATATATATATATATATATATATATATATATATATATATATATATATATATATATATATATATATATATATATATATATATATATATATATATATATATATATATATATATATATATATATATATATATATATATATATATATATATATATATATATATATATATATATATATATATATATATATATATATATATATATATATATATATATGTTATATAGTGTTCTTGTGATGGTAAACTCGAGTAACAGTAAATATAAAAAGCCATTTTCCTAGCCATTATCCATATTTATTTTTGTTATTAAGCATAATATTTTTCATAAAATCAAATTACATAAGCCACGTGCTATAAAAGCGCAATCATGCTACGAAACCTGCAGGCGAACTGTAAAACTGTCACACATTATTCCCGTATAAGAATTTATGTTCCATAATCAGTACACAGAGTAATTCTATATAGAGAAACTCGAAACAATTTTTGTTTATTTTTTTTTAGCTTCACGCTTTATCCCGCACATGGCAGGGTAGGCAGAGGGAACAGCAGGAACCATAAGAACCTAGTGTTAAGACACTCCGTTACTTAGTCCCTGCTTACTCCGTCCCCACTTTCCGCCGTTTTCGAGGCATTGCGTGTTGAGTGGCGGAACTCAACGCCGCGCTTTGCCTTAGATGCCAGAGCGAAGAAAATGGAAATAGAAAAATCGGTCTTCTCCGCCTGGGGATCGTACCCAGAAACCGTCGCGTTACAGGCAGACGTTGCGCCTCTGAGCCACGACGGTCCTCTATTTTATTTATCTCCGTATATTGTATTGTTTATCTCCGTATATTATATAAAGTTGAGGACCGTCGTGGCGCAGAGACGAAAGTCACCTCTAAACGAGATAGTTTGAGGGTTCGATTCCAATACGAGGAAGATGGATTTTTCAATTTCCATTTTCTTCGCTCTGGAAATCAGGCATAGTGCGGCGTTGAGTTCCGCCACTCAACAAGCAATGTTTCGAAAAAAGCGGAAAGCGGGAACGGACAAAGCAAGGACTAAGCAACGGAGTGTTTTAACACTAGGTTCAAATGGTCCCTGCAGTTCCCTCTGCCTACCCTGCAATATGCAGGATAAAGTGTGAAGCTAAAAAAAATATAGAGTTTAGAGCATGAAATATTTGACTTTTTGGCTACTCTTTACACTTATTGTTTATTTGAATTGCGGAATTTAACGCCGCAATTTGGTTTAATAGACAAAAAACCTTAGAAAAAGCGTCTGACTCTAAGCAAGAGAGTTAGTGGATTCGCTTCCGGTTCGGATAGAACAATTTATTTTAATTCTTTTTCGCTTTAGCGGCCCAAGCAATTTTGAATTCCCCTGCTCAATATGCAATACCTAGAAAAGCAAAATAATACCTAATATAACCTATAGTACCTATAGTATTTTGGATTTTTTGCAATATATTTTGATCACCTAAATACAGAACAAAAAATAATAGTGTAATGAAGGAAATCATCCCAAAAGCTCTTAAGTACACTTGGATAGTGGAGCTTTCACTTGAAGCTACTAGACAAGAGTAGGCAACGACAAAACCGACTGTCGTGGAAATCTTCGACACAGAACTAGGTCTATAAGTGGGTAATAAAGCTAAAGGAATAACTTCTCTTTAAAAGTCTCTACAAAATTGGACAACGCATCTGCAACGTCATGGTACGTGCAGTTTACGCAAATTAAATCGTATCATATGCATTAATAATATAATGTCATTAAAATTTATACAGGTTTCAAATATTCAGTTTTCAGTTCCCAGTGAATGTTAAACTGGTGAGAAAACCTAAGTTCGGTCGTGTAATTCAAGATTTTTGTATTGGTTGTAAGAAAATTTATTAGAAATAAGTTTTAAACATTAATCGTTTTTTTAACATGACAGTTATGTGTTCGATATAGTTTTAATTAGAAGAGTAAGTGCGGTGTTAAGTTACGCCACACTAAGCAGTAATCAAAAATTGAACAGAAGACGGGAAATAGAGTACCCTAACAAGTAAGTTTACCCGATCTACAATGCTATCGATGGAAAAATTCCAGATACAAACTTTTTTAAATTTATATATATATATATATATATATATATATATATATATATATATATATATATATATATATATATATATATATATATATATATATATATATATATATATATATATATATATATATATATATATATATATATATATATATATATATATATATATATATATATATATAATATATATATATATATATATATATATATATATATATATATATATATATATATATATATTATATATATATATATATATATATATATATATATATATATATATATATATATATATATATATATATATATATATATATATATATATATATATATATATATATATATATATATATATATATATATATATATATATATATATATATATATATATATATATATATATATATATATATATAGCGCTTAATACTATGTTTGGTTTAATAAGTTATTCTCAGGAAGTATTGGTTAGTTTCGAATCGACATTTTTGTATTGGATACTCCATTTGTTAAATAGCGCTATATATACATCACGTTAATCGTTTCGATTCGACATCCTGTATCTGCAAAAAAAAATTACGCTGACAATTGCTATATGTCACTTACATTATAACTTAAGGTACATTTAAATTACATTATAACTCTTAGATATTGTTATGAAAATACAGGTGAGGTCGCTGGCAAAAATTAGCTAGCTTAGTTCATATTTTCTAAGTAACCTTGAGGCAGAATTATAAAGAGAATAAATTTGAGAAATAACGAGTAAGCTACTGACTGTATGAATAACAACTTCTTTAGTTCTCACCACTCTGGTGTTTCATTGAAGAATGAGAAAACACGAAGATTTGTTCAGGCATTTGACTTCACAAACCAGTGCAAAGGTCCACGTCTCCTATCAAAATTTATTTTGAAATAATATTTTTAAGCACAATTAAAGGGTCATCAGTTTTTAGGGTTCCGTACAAAAATAAAAAAACGGAACCCTTATAGAATCATTCGTGTTCCTGTCGGTCTGTCTGTCACAGCCAATTTTCTCTGAATCTACTAGACCGAATCAGGTGAAATTTGGCAGGATGGTGTAATGCCTTGACCCGAACACAGATGTGTAACGTAAAAAATATTTTTTGAAATAAGGGTAATTTTCGGGGGATAAATTAGGTAATTAAAAAAAATATTTTCATACCTTACTGAGTCATATGTATATCAAATGAAAGAACTTGTTATCAGGATCTTGAATATATATTTTTTTTTATTTTTTAAAATAAATAGTTTCGATGATATTCATGAAAAAAGCCGAAAATTGACCATTCCCCCCCCTCACCCCCTAATCTCCGAAATTATTGGGTCGAAAAATTTGAAAATATTACTCAATATAGTTTATAGCTTGTAGATCACAGGAAAACCTATAAGGATTTCATAAATTGACAATAAAATGATAAATTCGATAAAAAATGATTTAGGAAAAAAACGTTTTCAGGGGAAATATTTCACTATATTGTGTACGGAACCCTTTCCACGCCAGTTCAACTCGCACTTGACTGGTTTATTTTTAATGTATTTTATGTATATAAAAAAAACATACTTTTATTTCTATATATTCAGAGTTCCACCAAGCGCCAGGCAAATATAAAATTAATTATTATACTGTAGGAAAATATGAGGGTAGCAGCTCCTTCTAAGCAGCAATTAATACTCTTTTTTGTTTTTTTCCGTCCTCGCTTTCCGCCTCTTTCGAGGCATTGCGTGTTGAGTGGCGGAACTCAGATATATGTTGTGAGTCTTTAAACACTAGTTTCTCTTTGTCTAACATGTTTAATGCGGCATACGTGAAGCTAAAATACAAATATGAGAAGCTCAAGCTAATAATCTGACGTAAAAGCACGAAAGCTACCGGGATATATTAAAGCACTGTTATCAGCGGACAAGACTTTATGTAATTAACAATGTATAAGTGTATATAAATATATATATATATATATATATATATATATATATATATATATATATATATATATATATATATATATATATATATATATATATATATATATATATATATATATATATATATATATATATATATATATATATATATATATATATATATATATATATATATATATATATATATATATATATATATATATATATATATATATATATATATATATATATATATATATATATATATATATATATATATATATATATAATATATATATATATATATATATATATATATATATATATATATATATATATATATATATATATATATATATATATATATATATATATATATATAAATGTGTGTTCTCGTGATCGTAAACTCAAGTAACACAAAGTACATATCACATATTTTATTATTTTATTTTTTTACAAGATTAGTATCTATTAAAATAAGCGACTTACAAAGCATTACCTATATACATATCATTCACAGTAATTAAAAAGGAGAACATAATTAAATTTTTAAATAAAGATGATTTAAGAAAACTCATAAATAACATATATATTATTAATATTTCACTATAACTAGTTGTTTGTGTTTACAAGGATAATACAAAAAGATTATAGACTGAACTAGAAAGCTACGCAGACTAAACTAAAAGACTGTATAGACTAAAATATAAAAAGCCATTTTCCAAGCCATTATCCATATTTATTTTTGTTATTAAACATAATATTTTTCATAAAATCAAATTACATAAGCCACGTGCTATAAAAGTGCAATCACGCTACGAAACCTGTAGGCGAACTGTAAAACTGTCACACATTATTCCCGTATAAGAATTTATGTTCCATAATCAGTACACAGAGTAATTCTAGATAGAGAAACTCGAAACTATTTTTCTTTATCTCCGTATATTATATAAAGTTGGGGACCGTCGTGGCGCAGAGACGAAAGCCACCTCTAAGCGAGATAGTTTGAGAGTTCGATTCCAATACGAGGAAGATGGATTTTTCAATTTCCATTTTCTTCGCTCTGGAAATTAGGCATAGTGCGGCGTTGAGTTCCGCCACTCAACAAGCAATGTTTCGAAAAAAGCGGAAAGCGGGAACGGACAAAGCAGGGACTAAGCAACGGAGTGTTTTAACACTAGGTTCAAATGGTTCCTGCAGTTCCCTCTGCCTACCCTGCAATATGCGGGATAAAGCGTGAAGCTAAATAAAATATAGAGTTTAGAGCATGAAATATTTGACTTTTTGGCTACTCTTTACACTTATTGTTTATTTGAATTGCGGAGTTTAACGCCGTAATTTGGTTTAATAGACAAAAAACCTTAGAAAAAGCGTCTGACTCTAAGCAAGAGGGTTAGTGGATGCGCTTCCGGTTCGGATAGAACAATTTATTTTAATTCTTTTTCGCTCTAGCGGCCCAAGCAATTTTAAGTTCCGCTGCTCAATATGCAATACCTAGAAAAGCAAAATAATACCTAATATAACCTATAGTACCTATCGTATTTTGGATTTTTTGCAATATATTTTGATCACCTAAATATTGAACAAAAAATAATAGTGTAATGAAGGAAATCATCCCAAAAGCTCTTAAGTACACTTGGATAGTGGAGCTTTCACTTGAAGCTACTAGACAAGAGTAGGCAACGACAAAACCGACTGTCGTGGAAATCTTCGACACAGAACTAGGTCTATAAGTGGGTACAAAAGCTAAAGGAATAACTTCTCTTTAAAAGTCTCTACAAAATTGGACAACGCATCTGCAACGTCATGGTACGTGCAGTTTACGCAAATTAAATCGTATCATATGCATTAATAATATAATGTCATTAAAATTTATACAGTTTTCAAATATTCAGTTTTCAGTTCCCAGTGAATGTTAAACTGGTGAGAAAGCCTAAGTTCGATTGTATAATTCAAGATATATGCATTGATTGTAAAAAAATTTATTACAAATAAGTTTTAAACATTAATCGTTTTTTTCATATGACTGTTATGTGTTCGATATAGTTTTAATTAGAAGAGTAAGTGCGGTGTTAAGTTACGCCACACTAAGCAGTAATCAAAAATTGAACAGAAGACGGGAAATGGAGTACCCTAACAAGTAAGTTTACCCGATCTACATTGCTATCGACGGAAAAATTCCAGATACAAACTTTTTTAAATTTATATATATATATATATATATATATATATATATATATATATATATATATATATATATATATATATATATATATATATATATATATATATATATATATATATATATATATATATATATATATATATATATATATATATATATATATATATATATATATATATATATATATATATATATATATATATATATATATATATATATTGGGTCGAAAAATTACTGAATATAGTTTATGGCTTGCGGAAGGGGATTTTGTCCCCAGAGAATAAAAATGACCGTTGTGGCGCAGAGGCGTAAGCGTATGCCTGTAAACGCGATGGTTTCTGGGTTCGATTCCCACTCGAGGAAGATGGATTTTTCTATTTCCACTTTCTTCGCTCTGGAAACTAGGCAAAGCGCGGCGTTGAGTTCCGCCACTCAACACGCAATGCCTAGAAAAAGGCGGAAAGTGGGGACGGAGAAAGAAGAAACTGAGCAACGGAGTGTCTTAACACCAAGTTCATATAGTTCCTGCAGTTCCCTGTGCCTACCCTGCAATATGCGGGATAAAGCCTGAAGCTAAAAAAGAAAAAAAAAACTAAGAATAGTGTTATGTAGATTCGTTAATTATAATTATAGGGTGAGACTTATATTTTTATTTTTGTAAACTGATTTTTGAACCGTATTTCTTTTATTTGAATATAAAATCATCTCATATAAATGAAAAAAATCACAAAAGGTGATTATGGCTTAGTAGCTATCTATTCTAGATAACTCTTAGGGCGAAAAGAAACACTTAATATTAAAAAGAGGTAGGTGAGAAAGAAATACGGATTAAAGGGGTAGAGCGAAGCTACACCGACACCTATAGCTCAAAAGGGTCAGGCTCAAACTGGGTAGTCACCACTGTTCTCATAGTAAACCATCGCAAAATAGTAGCATATTAATGTAGTGTTTCATCAGGTGAGTGAGGGAAGTCAGGTAGCCTATTAAGGAGGATTTGGGTATTTGGGTGGCAACTCATCCACATCCTCACAGGTTGTGGATATCTATGCGCGAAAGTGTCCGATCAGCATGAGCTGGCTCGTCTGCTCGTTTGTCATCTTAATTTATTAAAAATAAATCTGCCCAGATAAGATTTTGTTTTTTAAGAATATATGTAAGTAAAAAGTTAAGCTACCGCCTCTCGGACTAGAATTCCGAACGCCGTCTCAATTAGATCACGAGTCAGCAAAATAGCGAATAGTCATTTGTAACAAATTGGTCAATAGGCGGTTTTATTTCCAATTTTCAAACTATCAAAGGTTTTAGAATTAGTTTCAGTTTAAATTCAATTTGTTTTCGCTTTGAATCATTTAAATCGTTTCAATTTATTGGTTTGATTATTTTATAAGTCTTTTTTTTAGCTTCACGCTTTATTCCGCTTATGGCAGGGTAGGCAGAGGGAACTGCAGGAACTGTGGAACCTAGTGTTAAGACACTAGGTTGCTTAGTCTCTGCTTTCTCAATCCCCGCTTTCCGCCTTTTTCGAGGCATTTCATGTTGAGTGGCGGAACTCAACGCCGCGTTTTGCCTTTAGTTGCTAGAGCGAAGAAATCCATCTTCCGCGACTGGGAATCGAACCCACAAACCGTCGCGTTACAGGCAGACGTTGCGCCTCTGCGCCACGACGGTCTTTTTTGTATTTAGATTTTTGTTTTAAATGTATAAAGGAGATACCGAGATAAATATTAAATGTAAACAAAATATGTTTTAATTAAACAATTAAAACAAAAAATATAATAAAAACTACAAATTATAAATGAGCACTGCCTCTAAACGCCTGTAAACTGCCTGCCTGTAAACGCGACGCAAAACGCTACGTTGAGTTCCGCCACTCAACACGCAATGCCTCGAAAAGAGGGAGAAACCGGAGACGGAAAAAAGCTGAGACTAAGCAACGGAGTGTCTTAACACTAGGTTCCCACAGTTCCTGCAGTTCCCTCTGCCTACCCTGCCATGTGCGGGATAAAGCGCGAAGCTAAAAAAAATATAAATCTTATTTATAATTTTACATTAAAACAAAATTACAAATCTTATTTATAATTTAATATTTAAACTTCAAGCATCATTTTCTTTAAAAATGCACCAAAACTTCGACATATCTCATTCGATTTTCACAATTAACGTAATATTACGTTTACATTTACATTTACTAAAATTTCAATACACGAACGTCCCCACAGAACGCGGAGTGAAGCCGCCGGCATATTGATTTTTATTGTTATTATAAAATATAATAACATTGGTCAGTGAATACGAATCTGGTGGCCTGCTGATAAAGACCAGTGAAATATATGTGACACTATACGGCATGATGATTTATTTTTTAATTATTTGTATTCTTAAACACACGTTTTAATACTGTATGATTTATAATATGATAATAAATATTTTGTGATTTTTAAAAAGGCGATAAGAAATGAATAATATATTAAAATTTTAAATTCATTAATATGTTAAAAGCGGAGAACGGAGTGTCTTAATAGTAGGTTACTGCAGTTCCTGCGGTTCCCTTTGGTTCTCTCTACCTAATCTAATATATATGATCTAATATATAATATATAATAATTAAAATTAGCTTCACGCTTTATCCCGCACATGGCAGGATAGGCAGAGGGAACTGCAGGAAACATACGAACCTAGTGTTAAGACACTCCGTTGCTTAATTCCTGCTTTTTCCGTTCCCGATTTCCGCCATTTTCGAGGCATTGCGTGCTGAGTGGCGGAACTCAACGTCACGCTTTGCCTAGTTGCCAGAGCGAAGAAAATGGAAATAGAAAAATCCATCTTCCTCGAGTGGGAAACGAACCCAGAAACCGTCGCGTTTACATATAATATATATAATAATCTTATATATAATAATTTAATATATAATAATAGGGATAAAGCGTGAACTAAAAATATAATATTAATTTGCTTTTTTTTAATTATTTTTCTACTATCGTTGAGTTGGCACTTAAAGCCACGCTTTCTCCTAATAATAGAGAGAGAGAAAAAAAAATCATACACCTCGAATGGTAATCAACCCCATAAACGTCTCATATGCATTCTAAACTATCGAATAACTTCGTTAAATATACATAAAATAACATCAAAATTTGTAGCGAGATCGAACCTGTACCTACTAACTTACACCAGTTAGCCATAAGCTTCAAGCGTGGTCTTAATTTCAGTAACGCATAAGGAAGGCATTTCTCAAGGCCTCGTGAACAGTATACAGTGAGATATATCTAGAAATATACATATAAAGGGTGAAAATAAAAAAATCTCATTGAATATTGGATCACGTTTACCTCTGCCTATCCTGCGGGATACTATGAAAACCTGCAGGATATACGGGTTACAGCGTGAAGCCACTATCTCACGTAAAAGTAAATATAATAAGCCTTTAAGACCCGCATTTATTAATAAGGCTTTCATAAATATCAAAAAGGAATGGAACCGTTCAGTACTTTTAACATCAAAGGCCTGTCTTTTAAGCGATAGCCCGCTCTGTTGAACTAAGCGAGATAGCGGTATGCACAGATCTTGGTAACGTAAAAGGGTTGACTGAATAAGCTTTTAGTAATAAGATGAATTGAGGTGGTAGTTGTGTATTCGAGTCTCGTTTGGGTAAATTTTTTACGTTTCTTAGGTTTTTTGGATAAGTTTTTACGTAATTGACACACAAATTGATGGGCAGATTTTCAATATATGGGCAGATGGGCAGATTTTCAATATAAGGGCAGATTTTAAATATATAGTTTGTATATTTTTCTTTTTATAGAAATTTTTTTTGTAGTTGCTAATTTTTATCTTAATATTCAATTTTCAACACAATTGTCTTATAAAAGACATTGGATATTGTAAATATATATAGCATAATAAACTTATTGTCTAAAAAAATAAGATCGGGCACTCCGGGCACACTCTCCTTTCCTGCACTCTTGGTTATACCACGTATATAGCAGAGAGGTAGACAGAGAGAGCTTAGTGCCAAGACAATCAATTCTCCACTCTCCGTCTGGATTACAGATATGACATGTATTGGTTTGCAAAATTTGACGCCGCATTATATAACTTATTCATATTATTAATAAGGAATTCACAAATATCAACATATCGTTTAATTTTTTTTTAAATACGAAGGTTAAGCGCAGACTTGACAGGGAAACTATTGTTAAGACACTGTCCTCCATTTTCTGCACTTCTAAATATTACGTATTTAGTGGCGGAACAAAAGTTAAAAGAACCACATTAGCTTTAATTATAATCTCAATCTTAGCGAATATTTAAGTGGATTTCGTGATATGCGTAATCTATAATACTAAGATGCATGAAATGGAATGGATGCATGAAAGTTTTTAAACACATTTTCCAATAAACAATTTATCAGTTTTACTACCACATTTGGTATTGTATATTTTTATACAAGTCCCGCGTCTTGCGGGATATATTCTTATGCTATACTTAACTTATAACAAAGTTATTCCTTTTATTCCGTATGAAATTTTTTGAAAATGAAAATTCCGTCGTGGCGCAGAGGCGCAACGTCTGCCTGTAACGCGACGGTTTCTGGGTTTGATCCCCAGTCGGAGAAGAGGGATTTTTCTATTTTCATTTTCTTCGCTCTGGCAAACTAGGCAAAGCGCGGCGTTGAGTTCCGCCACTCAACACGCAGTTCCTCGTAAAAGGCGGAAAGCGGGGACGGAAGAAGCAGGGACTAAGCAACGGAGTGTCTTAACACTAGGTTCCCACGGTCTCTGCAGTTCCCTCTGTCTACCCTGCCATGTGCGGGATAAAGCGTGAAGCTAAAAAAAAATTCTTTGATTAACCCATAGTCGACTTCAATTAGAGAGACTATCACCACAAATAAAATTAAAAAACCTAATTACTTTTATTCTTGTTCTAGAGCCGTAAAAGCCATAGCAACCTAGTGTTAAGACACTGTTTTACACTTTTCGAGTTTCGAAGAATTACGTGTTAAGGGATGAAGCGCACCGTCACGCCTTGCTACCATAGCAAAGAATTTTCTTTTTGTCCCCTAATAGAAACCCATTTGCCGTTTACAAGCAAGAGCTATATATTCGATGAGCTTACTTAATCTATTATATTTTTTTTTCAGCTTCTCGCTGTATTTCACATAAAACAAGCAAGACAGGGAGTAACAAAGTGTAAAAAAAAATACAAATATTCTGTAGATTAGTGAATTGAAAAGGAACAAAGAAAGCAGGGACTAAGCAACGGAGTGTCTTAACACTAGGTTCCTATGGTGCCTGCAGTTCCCTCTGCCTACCCTGCCATGTGCGGGATAAAGCGTGAAGCTAAAAAAGAATTGTGAATTTAAAAATACAAATATTTTACATAAAATCTACAAAACTATATATTCTTCTTCTTCTTCTTATTTTTTTTTGCGACGGCCTGTGGGTTCGACTTCCATACGGGGAAGATGTATTTTACATTTCCATTTTCTTCACTCTGGCAACAAGGCAAATCGCGGCGTTGAGTTCCACCACTCAACACCCAGTGCCTCGAAAAAAGGCGGAAAACAGGCAACGGATTAGCACTAGGTTCTCACTGGTTCCTGCGGTTCCTTCCTGCCTACCTTGCTATGAGCGGGATAAAGCGTGAAGCTATAAAAATTATGAACATTCATTTTAGCGACAAGCTATAAGAGAAATCGCAGCGTTAAATTCCTTAACTAAACACTCAATATCCCAGAAAGCGTAAAGTAATCGCCTCAATTACCCTACTATATTCTGGATTAAAGATATATGAGAGTAAAAATCTTCAAACAAAAAAAAATTAGCAATTTCACAAGCCCTTTCCGTAAAATATTAAAATAGAAACGGTAAAACAATATGGGGCATCTAATACCTTGCAGCATCCGAATCTGCATAATGATACCACAATGATAACTTACTCGTACATACATGATTGCGATCTCTTTGAAAATTCATCCGAAATGCAAATAAAGCTTAATTGCTAGACTTTACTACACTTTACTGACTGACTTTGAAAATTTACTGACTTCGGTTTATATTAAGAGAGAAACAAGTGCTGAAGCTCTCCTTTCTTCGCCCTCGTGCTCTGTGCGTACAACTAGTTATAGTTGTGTTCTTAAATCTTATTTATTTATTTAATACTTATTATTATTAAACTTTTTGACTATGCGTGACGATATTTAATGAATTTTGACCCTGTTTCCAATCTACATGATTAGAAATTGAATTCTATATAGAGTACGGTGTTCAAATACGCTCCTTCCTCGAATCAGATTTCAGATTTCAGACTCGAATTAAGCTAAAAGTATTCCATCTTGTAAGAAGACGTGATGCATAAAGCTGTCACATTCAAATATGTAATAAACTATTTCCTTCACCACTTTTAAATATAAAAGGCACTAAACGACAGAAGTTCAACATTGATATTAGTCTAACAACACCGGAAACATGAATTACATGAATTATGTGATATTTCGATTATAATTAATCGAAATATCATGAACAAATCTTATACGATAATACATTTTTCGCTTTTACATTTTTACAGTAGTCGAATATAATTCAGTCTGATTGTAAACCAAGTGTCTGAGAGTCAGATTCTAATGTGAATTAATATAATTTAGCTTGCCTTTACCAGAGGTTGCTTGCTACAGCGTGAAGCTTCTTTATCCACCTCATACTTTATTCCTCGTATAGCAAAGTAGACAGAGAGAACCGCTGGACAGCAATAATCTAGTGTTTAAACACTCTGTTCTCGGTTTTCCTTTCCTTACGTTAAGAGACTTTGCGCTTTGAGTGGCAGAACTCAATGTAGCGCTTGCTTAGTTACTAGAGCAAAAAAAAAAGAAATAAAATAATCCATCTTTTCCATAAAGGAATCGAACCCACAAACCGTCGCGTTTACAGGCAGACACAGCGCCGCGGAGATCCACATTGAATTTGTTAATATGTTTTATATATATATATATATATATATATATATATATATATATATATATATATATATATATATATATATATATATATATATATATATATATATATATATATATATATATATATATATATATATATATATATATATATATATATATATATATATATCATACTATTTTGATACATAATTCATATGATTCTGTTACATTCGTACATTCTCAACAACACACAAGCACAACTTCACTTACATAGGAAATAACAAAAACAAGTTAACTCTAAGTAAGGCTTACTTAAAGTAGGTAAGTAACACAGCAAGAAAACAATGTGGGAAGGCCACCACACCTCTACCTGGCAAACACTTAGTAGCACTTGCTAGCTACTTGCATTTTAAGTAGAATACCAGAAGATGCGAGAGTTACTTTTTTGTTTGAAACTTCATTTTTATACTAGTGTTCTATTCGTCTTCGCTTAAACTCTATAGATACGATATTTTGCTATTTTATTCATTTATAATCTTTATTATTGTCGATTTTGTTTTAATAATTTACTTATATTTTATTTTTAAACAGCTCTACATATTAATAAGAGCTGTATCGAAAACAGCTTTAAAGTCTTAAATATATAATACATTTAAGGAAATCAGTATAACAATTTTTATTTTGCATTATTATCTCTCTACCTGACAATTAACGCGGCAATTGTAGGTTCAATTCACATTTGAGTTAATAAGCCAATTTCAACTCCTAGCTCTGGTAAGAAGACAAGTAACAAAAACCTTATGCGACTCAACTCACAATGCCTCAAAAAATGAACAGTCTGACTGTCAGTCCGAACTGAACAAGAACAGGTGAAAAACGGAGTGTATTGACACTAATGTCCCTCTGTAGAACTTACTACATACTGAACTCACTACAAAGAATTAAAAAAAAGACAAAAATCACTCCCTCTTCTAAAAACATACACCTTCAGGATTTGGTATAACCAAACTATATTAGCTTTTTTCCAATAAACATGATCTGAAAAAATTGAACCTATGACCAAAAAACTCAGCAATTTCACTGCCATAACATTATATATTGAAATAATCACCTATTAAATACAGTACATTGTATAATATGAAATCGTCACAAAACATGATTGACATGATGCAACGATATCGTTAACGCTCGCTATGTAGAACTCGCTAATGTACTGTCAATCGTGTGGTAGCCGTGTATTTTGTAATCGTTCTCTAAATTTACTTATAGCTGAGGCAGCATTTTAAATGTGTCATAAATTATACCATTGACAGCGTTGAGTTGAAATTTATAGCTTATATCAGATATAATTTAAATTTATTTTAGTCTAAAATATTCAAAATGTACTTTATTTTATGACATTATTATAATGACTGACTAAAAGACTCTACTTACTCTATATATGTATTTATATATATATATATATATATATATATATATATATATATATATATATATATATATATATATATATATATATATATATATATATATATATATATATATATATATATATATATATATATATATATATATATATATATATATATATATATATATACACAAATAGATAATATTATATTAACAATACAAGCAAATAAACCCCAAATACCAAAAATAGGGTCAAACACATATAAAACGTACAAGATCAAATATTAGATAATGGAAAAAAGATTTGTACCAAAAAAAGGTCTATCCAGGGACTGTCGATGTCATCATTGACAATCGTAATTCAAGTTAACTAAATATATAAAAAAAAATTGGCGCGAAAAATGGACATATAGCCCCTAAATCCCTGGTGGACTCAAAAATTCATACAATGCTATCGAGAATACAGTCCGGGCTGAATAAAAATTGGATTCTCAAACACATTATGAGTCACATCTAAGACGTTTGTTGATATGTTATTCAGTAAGCGGAGGACCCTCGGGTGTAAACTACAGTAGATTATGAGGTTAGTGTAATATTTTGTGAGTATTTCCGAATTTTATTTGTTTGGTTTCGTCTCATATGTACGTGGGTGCGGCTTCAATTCGGATTTCTCCAGAGAGTAGATTGACAAAATTATATTTTGCTTTTCTATGTTATTGAAATATGTTTTTACTATATATGTGTCATATATGAGGAATTCTGACTTGAATAGCGTTTCTCTATGTCAAAGAGTGGCATTACATTGGATCACTCAATAATTTGGAAAATGTAAAACTGAGTGTTTCGGCACTAAAGCACTAAGTGTCTAGGTTTATTTATTTATTTATTTGTTTGGGATAACAACAGCTTAGACTGCAACTTAAAAATTAAACAAATTTTAGATTAAGAAACAAATTTTAGGTTCTAAGTAGAGAACATAAGGTCAGCTTTACAGGTTAAATTCTTCTGAGACATAAAATTCATTATGATCATTTTAATATTCTTATTAAATGTATTATAAACCAAGCATTTCCTTCTTTAAGTTCAACATTATCCTATCCCACTCATTTATCAATCTGCCTTTTAGGATTCAGTTTTGGACAGGACCTCCCATAATCTTTCCCACTTCGTCAGGTCCTACATACATACATATTCTTTCTACGTACTCGTACATATATACTTAGATTGCGATATAGTGTATAGTATTATTATACTAAAGACTTGAAAAAGACATTAAGAGTATTCCAATAGTGCACGTGTGGCATCAAAAATTCAATCCACAGAATAAAACATACAGAAAACACATAACATAAAACATAAATTTTCTTTTTTTTGGAAACTAGCCAAGCTTTGTGACGAGTTCCACCGCTCAACTTGTAATGCCTCGAAAAGGCGGTGCGCGGAGAACGAAGTGTCTTAGCACTAGTTTCTCACGGATCCTGCTTTTCCTCTGCCTACCCTGCTATAAGCGGGATAAAGAGTGAGAAATTCGATTTACCAAAAAGCTTTATGTCACTCCAGAAAAAACCACTGTCGCTTTAACGCATAGCTATTTAGCGAAATTGCTAATATAAATACGTTTTAAAGTGCACTTTACTACGATAGTGATAAAACACGTATACCATCTACAATGACCTAGTAATTGGCAAGTATGGCTTGAAAGTTGTTAAGCAAAACCCTGATTTGACACGAAAGTGGATATTGAAACGATAATCAAGTAAACTACTTTTAAAGAGCGGCGTTTAGTTACATTATCTAGAAAGCTTTGATCTTTCTTAGTTCTTTAAGCCGTGGTTAAGAGCCCCTAGTGTCGCAGTGGCACAGCGTGTGGTTATAACTGCGACGGTTGGGGATTCGATTCCCTTTGAGGGAATAAATTTATTTATTTTCTTGCTCTGGTTAAATTAATGTCATAATTAAACAATTGTACTTAAAATAATAAAATATAGTTATATTTTTAACGCTAATGAGCCTGACCTAAGAATAACCTCAGCAAAAATATCAGTGACTTTTTTAATGGGTATTTCATAACTTTCAAATTAAATTTATAATATATATATTGAAGTAAGTTTGTGATATGGTAAATTAATTAATTTCTGCAATTCAACACGCAATGTGTCTTAAATGGGGTAAAAAGTGGGGAACGGAGTGTCTTTACACTAACTACTGTCCTCTATCCATCTTGCTATTTGCTGAAAGAAATGTAGAGAGATCTACATCTTATTATTATTCATTTATTTATTTATTTTCCACTTAGAATCAATAAGATGATCACTTGTATACGTCAGATAGAGAGAACGGAGGAGTGTCAAAGGAGCCCAATTTGATAATAAATATCGAATTGAGCCCCTCTGAAACCTACACACTCCACGACTTAAAACTAAGGTTACGAAGGTTCCAAGCGCGGCCTGGTGGTCCTATAAACAAGAAAGAGAAATAAGCTAAATGGGTAGGTTGAGAAAATTATAACATTTAACCTTAAATAGCACTTGAATCTTAAACCACCTAAACTAAGTTGTTATACTCCACTCACAAAACTTACTCTAAGACCCTATTACTTATTACCTCAAATCAAATGTGCAGAGATATAGAGGACAAACAGACTCACGTTCAAAATAAATCAAAAAGAGATAACTTTTAACCACGTATTAACATTGGAATGCACAGCACAGTATAAGTAAGGAAACAGATCAAGAAAAGCCGCTGTAGAACGAATAAATCCGTTTAATATATCGGTTTATTCCATACTCTTGGGATTTTAAAGATTCATACGGAGCTCCAAGGCAACGTGCAATCAGAATTGGTAAAAGTCAAAGAGATTATCAAGTATATATTATATTATATTATACGTATGTCACTATATGTGATTCTGGACGGTTCTCTTGGGAATGTGACTTTATGAGTTTGATATGGGAATGTAAGGTAAATTGGTACATGTCTTTTTTTCAGTTTCACGTTTTTTTTCTTAAATAAATGTGCATATAATAAATTAGCTGTGGAATTCAACGCTGAATTGTCTGTGGTCAAGGGATTTTCTCCTTTTTTAAGGAACAGATGAAACCACCTCCTTTTTCTCCACTTTCCGTTCTTTCAAATCATTACGTGTTGAGTGGCGGTACTCAACGCCGCGATTGCCTAGTTGCTAGAGCGAAAAATTGAAAATGAAAAAATCCACGTTCCCCGAGCTGCATTCGAACCCACCCCTAAGTTGGAAATTGAGTGTTTTGAATCTATGTTTTGACGATTCTCAGGGTTTCCTGTGCCTCTCTTGATAAGAGCGGAATAAAGAGTGAAACGAAAAGATTCAATCAATCAAAAAAATATAAGCCTTAATCGTCATCGCCTGTGTAAAACTAATCTTAGCTTCACTATATACATATAGCTACGTAGACAGAGAGAGCCAGTGTTAAAACACTCCACTACATATACAAACATATATATATATATATATATATATATATATATATATATATATATATATATATATATATATATATATATATATATATATATATATATATATATATATATATATATATCTATATATATATATATATATATATATATATATATATATATATATATATATATATATATATATATATATATATATATATATATATATATATATATATATACATAGATTCATAATATATATACAAATAAAGTCAATTCCATCAGGCAAAATTTCTGTTCCAATTAGTTGTTTATAAGTAATTATTTAAAGATATCCAGGTTTTTCGCACGTTTAACTTCTAAAGGCAACGACAGCCAATAAGGCGAAGTAATCGAACCTAGGACCTTGCGATGCAAGCCTGATACAAAGCATTTACTTACCTTACAATATTGGATTAAAACTGCAGTAGATCTCCACGTGTACTCAATCCTCCAATATTACAATTTAATATAACATTTCATTTAAGTAGATTCACATTTATTACGTAGTCAGTACATATGATATTGTATACGACATATATTGGGTTCGCTTCCTATTTTAGGAGAAAGTTATTATCATTTTCTAGATTTGGTGGATAAAGTGCGAAGTTGAGCTCCGCCACTCACCTTGCAATGTTGCGAAAGAAATGGGCTCAGGTTATCTTAAAAATAGATTTCCTAAATAACGAAAAAAGGGTGAATAATTTAAATGATAGGCAAATTTTTTTTCATAGCTTCACGCTTTAATCCCGCATAAAGGAGGGTAGGCAGAGGGAACTGCAGGAACCATATGAACCTGGTGTTAAGACACTCCGTTGCTTAGTCCCTGCTTTCTTCGTCCCCGCTTTCCGCTTTATTAGAGGCATTGCGTGTTCAGTGGCGGAACTCAACGCCGCGCTTTGCCTAGTTTCCAGAGCGAAGAAAATGGAAATAGAAAAATCCAACTACTCCGAGTGGGAGTGCAATTATTTTATTATTAAAATTTATCTACGAATATATGTTTATATGTATACTAATAGTACAGTTAAGTAGTTTTTTTGCCTTCGTTATATAGCAGGGTAGATTTACCTTTGCCTAATATTGAGATATTTCATATTAAGTACTGAATCTCAACGCCGTGTTCTCTTGTTACCAGATCAAAAAATTAATCAATTCATTCTACCCTCCTGAACCCACAACCATCGCGTTTACAGACGCTTTGCCGCTTTGTCACAATAAATTCAATGTGTCGAGTACGATTATTAGTTATTTCCATTAGTTCAAGGGCCAAAGACGCAGGTAAAACATGGTGTACATTATAAAAAAGGTAATTTAGTTTAAAATTATGTAAGAGAAAGTCATATATGGCAAATGATCGTAATTCATACTTCACGGGTGGAAATCGAACCCAAAACCCTTCCATTCTCAATCTTATAAATCAACACTTAACAAGCTAAAACAAAGGATTATTCACTTCTTCGTAATCAGTATAATACAAATCTTCCAGATTTATATAATTTAATCCTCTTAAAAAGCGACGGGTGTAAACAATTTTTAGGTTCGACGCCTTACGTTTCTTTATTAATTCGCGTTATTTATACGCCCTACTGGGCGGGCGTCAGTTTTTTTTCCCCAATTATTATGTTATGGGAGTGAAATGTTGAAAAATTTACATAACTTACGCAGCTCGTGGTAGAAATGGTTCGGTAGTTAACCGGTTACAAGATCCTAGGTTCAAGTGTATAGAAAGACCCACGTTTAAAAAGTTTATTTTAGTATTTTTTTATTTATGATATGCACATAGTAATAAAGCTGATACTAATCAAATTAATAATTAATACTGGGTACGGTAAATGGAGTTCTACTAAACCAAATCGGATATGCCAATAGTAACACCAATATGTGAGTGCGATTGAAGAATTTTTTGACAGTTCATCTAATCCTTTAAGCGTTTTCTTGTTACAAATCAATCTACATACTGCCTCCTTCATTCTACGTGACATTGGCAAAATAATTATATTAAATATAAAAGATATACGTGACATTGGCAAAATAATTTGTGCTCAACTTGCAAGTCCAAAAGCCATAAATTTAAACAACAACAACAGAATTACGTTTTATGCTTTTTATCTGTTTTCACTAAGGGCAATACCAACAAGGCTACCATGAGAAGATCAAATTACGACACCTTTAAAATTGCAAATGCAGATACATTAAAAGATCGCTTTTAAGAGATAATTTCGAGCTTCATTTTAAAATGCAAAATTAGTCAGCAAGTGGTTGGAAGGATTTTTCTTAGAAATATATCACATTTTCTGATTAGAGAACTGGGAAAGAGTGGAATCGAATAAAATATGTTGCGGCGAGACCGACAGCGCTGACTTAGATTAAAATTTAAGCCACTTGCACATGTGAGTAGCTTATTTGATATGTTTATTTATTTATTAGCGTGAATCATGTTTTTCCTTTTTAGAGCAAAGAGTTTTTACTGTGCAACGACAGCCTTAACTATTTTTAATATCTTTTTTTATAGGAAGGACAAGGCAAACGAGCGGTCGGGTCACCTGATGGTAAATGAGAAGAGCGCTGCCGGCCTTTAAGGTAGACGTAGACGCGTTTTTTGAAGGTACCCATGTCGTATCGATCTGGAAACATTGCCGTAGGTAGGCTATTCCACAGTAGTGTGGTACGTGGAAAAAAGTTTCTACGGAACCGCACAGTAGTGGAATTCCACGTGTCCAGATGGTGGGGATGATACTTTAATTTGTGTCGTACTGTGCGGTTGGAGAATTCAGCGGCAGGCACCAGATCAAACAGTTCACCAGAACACTCTCCATGGTATAAGCGGTAGAGAACGCACAGCGAGGAAACGTCTCTACGCAGCGCCAAAGTGTCTAGTCTTTCGCAGATATTTGGGTCTCCAACGATACGAACGGCTCTACGCTGTATTCGATCAAATGGTTCAAGTTGATATTGGGGTGCACTAGACCAGAGATGCGAACAGTACTCCATGTGAGGCCGAACCTGGGCTCTATACAGTGCCAATCGGTGTGCAGGCGTGAAGTACTGTCTCGCTCTTCCGATGACACCCAATTTCTTTGCGGCCAGCTTGGCCTTGCTATCCAAATGATCGCGATACTGACAGTCATTC
Organism: Dione vanillae; assembly: GCA_037178615.1. Classification (NCBI taxonomy): domain Eukaryota; kingdom Metazoa; phylum Arthropoda; class Insecta; order Lepidoptera; family Nymphalidae; genus Dione; species Dione vanillae. The sequence continues at coordinate 839,587 of JAZFAU010000229.1, read as the reverse complement.
AAAACGCTGAGTCCCAATATATTGATAGTAGGTGAGGCTTTAAGAGAAGTGTTCTCAAAAACTGGTGACACGACAAAATGGTTTTTTTTAGTGGTTAACGCGCAAACTTGAGTCTTCTGGGGGTTGAATTGAACAAGATTTCTTTCACCCAATAATGAGACATTACTGAAGATGGTCTTAATAGAAGACACAAGTTTCATTCAATATTTATCTGTCAAATTGTGGAATATACTAGTACAAAAAAAATATTTAAAGACATCTTACTCTGGTAAGTTACCACTTAACACGCAAAGTCTTTAAGATTGGGGAAAATAGGGAATGATGTGTCACTCCCTCTGTCTATCCCGTTATATGCGAGAAAACGCGGAAAACTATACAGTAGATTAACATATATGCTATAAGCATATTTAAAGTGTATATACGTCCTTATATGAGACGACTTGATTGAAATTTTCTTGATGCAACTGCAACATTAGATTAATTCCGCCGATTTAGGATTTATGAAAGTTAATCTACTTTAAACTACATTTTATAATGTTTGAAATTGAGCTTTTTAGCGCACTCGGATTATACATCTATCGAAAAAAGCTTATTTTATAATTTTTGGAACTTTTAAAATGTTCATATATTCTCAACTCCGCCGGTACATCAACGACCAATTATTAATTAATTCTTATATATCGTTTCGACAGATCATAAAACTATTGAGGACCGTCGTGGCGCAGAGGCGCAACGTCTGCCTGTAACGCGACGGTTACTGGGTTCGATCCCCAGTCGGAGAAGATGGATTTTTCTATTTCCATTTTCTTCGCTCTGGCATCTTAGGCAAAGCGCGGCGTTGAGTTCCGCCACTCAACACGCAATGCCTCGAAAACGGCGGAAAGTGGGGACGGAGTAAGCAGGGACTAAGTAACCTAGTGTCTTAACACTAGGTTCTTATAATTCCTGCGGTTCCCTCTGCCTACCCTGCCATGTGCGGGATAAAACCGTGAAGCTATAAAACTATTGATGCCTGTAAACGCGTCGTTTCGCGGCTTCGATTCCCACTTGGAAAAAATAGACTTTTCTTTTCTATTTTCTTCGCTCTTGCAATTAAGCAAGTGCGGCGTTGAGTTCTGAAATTGAAGAACACAGAGCCCTATCACTAGGTTCCTTCAGTGCCTGCAGTTCTTTTTACTATGTGCGTTATAAAGCGTGAAGCTAATTTCATTTATGTATTACAGCCATGCACATAATAAATATATATATATATATATATATATATATATATATATATATATATATATATATATATATATATATATATATATATATATATATATATATATATATATATATATATATATATATATATATATATATATATATATATATATATATATATATATATATATATATATATATATATATATATATATATATATATATATATATATATATATATATATATATATATATATATGTTTTGGGGGTTCTTGTTAAGAGTTTTAAAATGAGAATATACAACTTTTGCGCGTATATATATATATATTTTTCAATGTTACAAAAAAATGTTTTTTAACCGTCGGTAGCGTGAGGACGATTGGAGCGCAAGGCTTCTTTCAACGGCCTCCTTCAAGCCGCGTTCCGTTCTACGTCTTGACATGCCCCCGGCCTTGGAAGCTCCAACTTCCAAGAGTTTACGTTGTCCGCTGCATCCACAGGTAGCGGGCAAATTTTAGAGAAGGCGCGCCGTGTAATTGCGCCGGATGCGACTCTAATGGCAGCAACTCTAGAAACTCCATCCTTCCCAGGGAACGTAGATACGATCCGGCCCATGCTCCACTTTAACGGAGGGCTGTTGTCATCTTTGATAAGGACAAGAGTGCCTTCTTTTAATGAATCTCCACTCTTCATCCACTTTGTTCTCACTTGTAGCTCCGAAACGTACTCTTTTGACCATCGGGTCCAAAAGTGCTGTCGGACTTGCTCAACTCGTTGGTACCGCGTGAGTCGCTGAAGTGGAGCTTGCTCATAGTATTCACTAGCAGGCGACGTCAGTGGACGACCAACCAAGAAATGGGCAGGAGTGAGTGGGGAAAAATCATTCGGATCCGTTGACATAGGAGAAATAGGACGGGAGTTCAGGACTGCTTCTACCTGTGTTAAGACTGTACTAAACTCTTCAAATGTAAAATGAGCGTTGCCTAGCACCCTTTTAAGGTGATGCTTACATGACTTCACCCCCGCTTCCCATAGACCACCAAAATGAGGGGAGTAGGGGGGAATGAAACTAAATTTAATATTATTGTTAATAGCATAATCTCTAATATTATCTGCGCAATTATTTAAAAATTTTGTAAATTCTGTCATTAAGCCAGAGAAGTTTCTTCCATTGTCCGAGAATACTTCTGCTGGTTTACCTCGACGTGAGATGAATCGCTTGAGCGCAAGTAAATATGCATCAGTAGACAAATCACCCACTAATTCGAGATGGATAGCTCGAGTTGTGAAACAAATAAATAAACTAACATACGCTTTTGTTAATTTTGCACCTCTCCCCTTTCGATTTAGTATGAGCACCGGCCCAAAATAATCAACACCACTGACTGCGAATGGAAAACTTATAGCTAGTCGCTTAGTTGGTAAATTGCCCATCAGTGGACACAGAGTCTTGCCACGAAACCGCGTGCAAACAACACACTCGTGCACAACCCTCTTGGCAAGATTCCTGCCGCTGACTGGCCACCACGTTTCCCGAATGGTAAATAATAACAACTGTGGTGCTGCGTGTAACAGTTTTATGTGTTCATGGCGAAATAACAGGTAAGTAAATGATGTTTAGATGAAAGTAGAATAGGATATTTTTTATTGTAATCGAATTGAAAAACGTTAGACAATCTTCCCCCTACTCTTAATAATTTATTTTCATCCATGAATATATTTAAATTTTTTAAATTACTTTTAGTTTTTGCAATAGCTTTATTTTTATACATTGTATCATACTCAGGAAACGATTCGCGCTGCGACAACAAAGCAAGCGTGCTAACAGCGTCTCGCAGCTCATCCACACTCAACGCACCCGTTCGTTTTGTGTTTGTCTTACGCGTGTTATATAAAAAACGTTTAATATATGCCATGGTGCGTTGGATGCGGCTGAAAAGCGAGAACCTGGAAAATGGAAATAAATTACTACAATCACCAGAGGTGTTCGTTTGTACACTTAAACATTTAATTTCCGGTAGATTGTCTGCGTTTGTCATGCTCGTATGTACCTGAGCTGAACGTGACGTAAAATTAGGATCGTGAAGAAAACTTGGGCCTTCCCACCACACCCCCAGGTCTTTTAATGTCGATAAATCGATACCTCGTGACACTAAATCAGCTGGGTTATCGTGTGTTGCGACGTGCCTCCAAACAAAGTCACGCGTCAGCTCCTGTACTTCGACTACCCGGTTCTGTACATATGTTTTTAATTGATGAGGTGCCATACGTAACCACCCTAAAACGATAGTTGAATCGCTCCACAGTATGACGTCATCGAACTGACAACGGAGTGATTCAATTATCTTCACAGCAAGCCTAGCTCCCGTTATAGCACCGCACAGCTCAAGCCTAGGAACAGTTAAAGTTTTTAAGGGGGCTACTTTGCCCTTAGCGCATAACAACCTTATTGTAACACCTTCTTGCGTAAAGGTACGTACGTATGCACATGCCCCGTAAGCTACTTGAGAGGCATCGGTAAAAATGTGTAGTTCTGAACGAATGTGAGACCTAGCAAATGTATGGCGCGGTATACGTATGTTACAAAGTTCATTGAGACTATTTAAAAACTTATTAAATTCATTTGACACATCGTGAGGTAACTCTGTGTCCCAATCAATCTTTAACAACCATAATTTTTGTAATAAAATTTTAACAGATATTATAGTCGCGCTTAACAAGCCTAAGGGATCAAAAATTTGAGATATAATCGATAATATAACACGTTTCGTTATCTTATTAGGGTGAACATCAATTTTAGTTTGATAATTAAGCTGATCAGAGTGACTAAGCCAACTCAATCCAAGTGTTTTTGACTGTGATTGTTCACCTAATGAAAGATTTTTAAACACTTGTGTTTCCAATTGTACATTATCCCGTTCAAAATTAAATAACCATTTACGAAGAGGAAAGCAACCCGAAGCTAAAACTTTAGTAGTTTTTTCGCATAATTCTAATAATTCATGCTTATTATTGCTCCCCGTAATCATATCATCAACATAAAAGTCCTGTGTTATTATTCGTTTAACGTCAAGGTCATTACACTCGATAGCTAATTGTCGCAAACATCTCACGCTTAGAAAAGGCGCCGACGCAGTCCCGTAGGTCACCGTATTCAATCTATAGATCTCGATGGGTGCATCTGGATTGCTTCGCCATAATATAAGCTGGAGGTCGCGTTGATCTTCCACGACTAGCACCTGCCTATACATCTTCTCGATGTCGGCACAGCCTATATAGGTATTTTCGCGAAATCTTAATAGAATAGAAAATAAATCGCCTTGAATGGCTGGCCCGACCATCTGCAAATCATTTAAAGATTTATTAGTTGATGTTTGCGCACTCGCGTCGAACACAACCCGCAATTTTGTAGTTGTACTATTTTCATTAAACACACAAAAATGCGGCATGAAATAATGTATATTATTATAAGTGTAAACACGACTCATGTGACCTAATTTAATGTATTCATCTATAAATTCTTTATATAATTGTTTACAAGTCGGTGAAAGAGAAAGTCTTTTCTCGAGAGAAATAAAACGTTTATACGCTTGTGTGTATGATTCGCCTAACATAGCTGGCGAATATTTAAAAGGAATCGAAACAATAAACCGGCCTTCGTTATCGCGTTTAGTATTTTTTATAAAATGATTCTCACAATTTAGTTCAATATCAGACAACTTGCGACATCTATCGGGAACTTCTTCAATCTCCCAAAACTTTCGTAATTGTGAATCTATATTTTGCGAAAAATTACAACAAACAGTGTTGTTAGAACACGCGAATGTACTTATCGGTCCCGACACTATCCAACCTAGTTTAGTATTTTGTAGGTAGGGGCCGCACTCAAGACGTATTTTTCCGTCACATAATAATTCCCAAAAATGATCAGCACCTATCAAAATATCAATCGGATTACTTTCTAGGTACGAGGGATCCGCTAGCGTAATATTATTAGGAATTATTATTTTATTTGTATTTATAGGTATAGACGGCATACTAGCGACTATTTTTGGCAATACGTAACATTGTAAACAAGTTGTATATTCTCCGTCTAAGGAACGAATATTAATTTTACAGGATTGGAAACTTTGTGTGATAGAATTACCAATTCCTTGTATTTTTTGAATGGACTGTACTAATGGCGCGTTAATTTGATCACATAGTGATTTTCGAATAAAACAGCATTGGCTGCCACTATCTAGTAGAACGCGGCAAGTAATTGCTTTTCCTAATTCATCCACAATGTTGATTAACGCGGTTGAAAGCAAAACAGGGCTAGTAAGCGACGACTGCGCGGCTTGTACGTCTACATTACCTATAGTCACCTGCGATGAATAGGATTGCATTTGTGTGCGTTGAACTAATTGAGGAGGATCACTACTACACTCGCCTTGCTCGTGCGCCGGCAGCAGCGACCTCCGTCCCTCAGTAGTGCGGCTATGCTCGCGATGAATGATCGTATTGTGCTTAGCGTTGCATTTCCTACACGGTCCAAACTTACAAGTCTCTGCGCTATGTGCGGGACGCAAACAATTTTTACATAATTTATTATTAGTTATAAAATTAATCTTATCATCTATAGTTAAATCTAGGAATTTTTGACAAGAATATAAATAGTGATCGATTTTACAATAAGGGCATTGTTTTTTATTAAATTTATTGTGTTTTGACGTAGTTAAATTGCAGTGAATTTTAGAAATATTATGTGAAGTTTTAGCGTTAATTTTAGACTCGTAACTGTGTTTTGTATGTGATGCTTGTAATGTTTCAAGCATATCCGCCCTTGATTTTAGAAATTGTAATAAATCATCTACTTTTATTAGTGTTTTAGACTTCTGAGTTTCTTTATTTTTGTGTTCTTGTAATAAAATATCACTTCTATACTGCTCCCATTCGCGTTCAGTGGAGCTGTCAAGTTTAATAACAATTAAATAAATAACTATGGAATTCCAATGCTCAGTGGGCTCGCCTAATAACTTTAATGATCTTAGATTTTTAAGTACAGTATCAATTAATTTACGTAATAATATAGGTGACTCATACGTTAGGTGCTTAAGATTAACCAAAGCCTTTATGTGATTATGAATAAGAAGCCTACTGTTGTTATACCTATTCATAAGCAATTCCCAGGCGGTATAGTAATTATCAGAGGTAAATTCAAGGGAGTCTATAACTAATGAAGCCGTACCTTTTAAAGATGACTTGAGATAGTGAAACTTTTGAATATTACTTATGTCTTTAGAGGTATGAACTAGTGAAATATACGTATTCTTAAATTCTATCCACTGATCATAGCTACCATCGAAAGTAGGCAAATTAATTGTAGGCAATTTAACTGACTGATGCACACTCAAACTGTCTTCACTGACTTGTATATTAGGTGAAGCACAATCTATGTCTAAAATGCAATTTGCTTGCGCTAATATACCATAGTACTTACTTTCAAACGATTCCCTCTCGTCAAGTTGCTCATCACTTTGAGACTCAGGAAGAACCTCATCTAGCTTATTTTGCACTTGATTAAAATCTGAAAATATATTAATTGCACCTTTAATTCTTAAATTTAATTCCATTCTTTTATTGCGGTCTAAAACCTGATCCTTGTACGAATTAACATAGGCAGATAACTTGGTAAGGCGGCCTTTCAGGGATCCTCTTTGTTTGGTCAACTCCTTGATTAACTGCGTCGTTGAATCTCCAAGTGGTGATACCGGTTGTGGTACTATAACTTCTGGTTTCGACATTTTGAGATCCGACTCGAAGCACCAATGTTTTGGGGGTTCTTGTTAAGAGTTTTAAAATGAGAATATACAACTTTTGCGCGTATATATATATATATATTTTTCAATGTTACAAAAAAATGTTTTTTAACCGTCGGTAGCGTGAGGACGATTGGAGCGCAAGGCTTCTTTCAACGGCCTCCTTCAAGCCGCGTTCCGTTCTACGTCTTGACAATATATATATATATATATATATATATATATATATATATATATATATATATATATATATATATATATATATATATATATATATATATATATATATATATATATATATATATATATATATATATATATATATATATATATATATATATATATATATATATATATATATATATATATATATATATATATATATATATATATATATATATATATATATATATATATATATATATATATATATATATATATATATATATATATATATATATATATATATATATATATATATATAGCATATTTAGTACACAAATAAATAAACGTATACATATACTACATTGACTCGTAACCACGGAACCATGAAACGTGGTTTTGTTTAATAAATGGAATAATAGCAAAAATTGTAAAATGTTAAATAGAATATAAATTAATGAAACTTCCGTTTCACAGAAGTAAAGAATCCAAAAATTATTACAAATAAGTTTTGTCAGGCTGTAAATGGGGAAAAATGTAGAAACTAAGCAACGGAGTGTCTTAACACTAGGTTCATATGGTTCCTGCAGTTCCCTCTGCCTACCCTGCAATATGCGGGATAAAGCGTGAAGCTAAAAAAAGATTTTTCTAGCTCGAGCATAAGAAAAGTGAATGTACAGCGTTGAGCTCCGCAACAACACAGAATATCTAATATATCAACACAGAATCTACTCTAATAATGATATATTCATAATAGAATCAAAATAAATTCGAACAATTCAAATTTTAACTCCACAATTATAAATAAAAATTTACTAATATAGTAAAAAAAGAAAGCTTATTAAGCTTTCGTATTCGTTCGTTGTATATAATATGATTTTCATACAAAAAGCTCTCGCAAGCTCCAAACTGCAGATGAAGCTACGCGATACAGCATCCAATAAGGCGTTAAGATGCATCCGTTCACACAATCTAAGCCACCTAATATTCAGTTAACCTCAATCCTCTCGTATTTTGTTTTAATTTCACATCTTTACGATAAGGAAAGCTCTTCAAAATATATACATATAGGGTTGGTACTAAGAAATTTACTAAGTAAAGCTTTTTTTGCGATGATGGATTTTTGAGAAAAGCTTTGTGATATATAAAATGAGTGATGTTTTAATTTTAGTGAACTATAAATAGCTATTTTTCCCGTTACTGTTAGGATTTCGCACTCCTCTCTTTACAATACTCTACATTATATATATATATATATATATATATATATATATATATATATATATATATATATATATATATATATATATATATATATATATATATATATATATATATATATATATATATATATATATATATATATATATATATATATATATATATATATATATATATATATATATATATATATATATATGTATATGTATATATAATATATATATATATATATATATATATATATATATATATATATATATATATATATATATATATATATATATATATATATATATATATATATATATATATATATATATATATATATATATATATATATATATATATATATATATATATATATATATATATACAATAATATATACTATATAATTAGTAATAAGCTCTATTTGATAATTTTACTTGTATTAAATGTTCTCCATTCGGTTCGATTCATATTAATTCATTTATACATGAAGATCAAGAACTTCATTAAAGGAGTCTTGTATATCAGCAATATTTCTACTACAGGAAATGCTTTATTTCCATTTAACTTAAGTGTAGCAACCCTATTAAAGCGTTGCAACGATATATAAAATATTGATTTCTTTCCACGTACAGACAAAACTCATTACACGTTTTATTATATATTTTTACATTTAATTTATATATTCAGTCTAAATTATGCTTTAGATTAAATTTTATGTGGCCCATTTCCATACTTTCTTATGTAAGTCATATTAATAAATAGGGTAGGCAGTGAACTGCAGGAACTTAGCTTAGTGTTAAGAAACTCTGTTCCCGGCTTTTCATCATTATTCATTTTTAGCAATATGTCGACATATTGCGTGTTGACTGGCGGAACTCAACACCGCGTTTGCTTCATTGCTAAAGCGAAAAAAATGGTAATGTCACAATCAATTCTCTCCAGGTGGGAATCAAATATTCACGTGGTTCTTTCATATATTAGATAGCATGGTAAGTTGAGAAAGCAAAATATTTTATTCCTCTTTATTTATCTAAACTCTTTACAGTATTTCTTAAACAGCGGTACTTAACGCCGTGACACATATCTAGTAAGGATCAGTTTCACTGGTTACGGATAAAGTTTCAGATAGCCAGCTGGTAGTTAATGCTATCTATCAGTTAGTTTTCTATCTAAACCTGTGAGACCAACACTTACTGCCTATCTGTCTGACA